>BRYF01000009.1:6200000-6205000 GCA_030159135.1 Actinidia polygama
GGGACCACTTGTTAACTAAATCATCAAGATTTGCATCATAATTGTGATTAAGGAAAGGTTTATAAAGATGATACCAAGAGCTTAAATTAAACAACTCACAACATATACATAGATATAGATTCAGTCTAGGATATTTTTTAAAAAAAAAATTAGCTTTTTTAATTTTTAAAATTTTCATTTTTATTGAACTATTTTTACTGTTTGATAATAATTTTATAATTTTTCGGTTTCTCTTGATGAGAGGAGACTAAAAATATAAAAAAATTATTCAAATTTTTTTAAAAAAACATCTACGGACAAAAAAATTGACAAATTTATTGAGTAAAAATGACCTTCTTTAGTGATTTTTAGATTAAAATTTTATATTTTAAAAATTTTATAAAATTTTAATCGAACGACTAAAATAAATTTACTAAAGACGAAAAAAATAAAATAATTAAAAAAATGTCCAGGGTAATAAGCTAAGGAACTGTCTTATCTCATAAGCATTCTCAAAAAAGTAAATAAAAAATATTAAATTAGGCACCAACAACAATATTTAAATTAAGAGCACATTAGCTTTTTTGTAGAGCTAATTAAAGTGAGAGCACAGAATACACTCAGAAAAAGACAGTAATGATAAGTTTGTCCTATTGGTCGTCACTAGCTGCTCTACTATATGCATATACATTAGTAATTCTCCGTGCCTATCAATATTATATTTAAAAAAAAAAGATGATCTTATAAGCATACTTGTTAAAGTTTTACAACCTTAAAAACATATAAGATATAAACGTTAGATAAGAGAAATATTGCATTCATATACGAAAAAATACATTACTACAAAATGTAGAATAAATTAGAAAGTATAATATTTTAAAAACTTGTTACTAGTTTGAGAGAAATGTGAAAAAAAGAAATGGTTGTTTTAGTTTTATTCGGGGGGGGGGGGTCCTACTAAAAAAATATGCCTAACTTTAGAGGTTTTTTTGGCTAACCTATGTGGACCCCATACATTTAGAAGAATGAAGTGATATTTATTTTTAGGGGAGAAAATAGTTTCAAGTGAAATATCGGTCATTGGATTAACTCAAATGAATTACAACCGTAGATAGTGGGAGATAGTTTGAAATATTCAAAAATATTTGTGTCTTATATTATAGATGACAAATTTAAGTAATTTATTACAAGTTTAAGTGGATGGATGGTTGCTATAAATTCAAGCAATTTATTACAAGTTTAAGTGGATGGTTGTTACAATTGGAATTGATGTTAAATCTGACTATTCAAAATATAAATTTTTAAAAATTAGTATTTTTTAGCTTTTTAAAGTTATTGGTTCATAAGTAAAAATAGAAGTTATGACAAATAATCTAACATTCCTTGATAGAGAAAAGCGAAAGCGGTAACAAATAAGATACTAAACATACTCATAAAACTGTGTTTGGATTAAGAATTTGGTGAGAAAATCTTCTTTTATAGAAAAAATAGAAGATTCAATGGTTGGGATTTAGACTACATCAGTGTAGTTTAAGCTTATTGGTTCAATTTTGAGTTCATTTTGATAATTCAAATCATTCATATTGTAGATTTCGTTATAAAGATTAGTAATATAAAAATTCACGTTGATTAGACACAATTTAGTATCCGTTCAATGTGGCTTCATAACTTAATAAAGAAGTATGTCACACAAAATTATACTCATTTATTCTTATATAAATTGATATTGCCCATTGATTTGTATCAGATTAATGTGATTTTTTAGTATTAAAGTTCCTAATTAAGTCTATGATACGAATGATTTAAATCATCCCAATAAACTTAAAAAAAGACCCAAAATCCTTAAACTACACCGATGTAGTATAAATGTGGGCTGCAAACAAGCCGGTTCTATCCAAATGCAGCCTAAAAGTGGTCCAAAGAAAGGCAAAGATGGAAGTTTCCGAAAACCTCCTTTTTGGTTTTAGTCAAGAATTCTTAGCTGTGTTGCATTTTCTAGCTATTGATAACGGTTGGAAATCCTAAATATGTGCATCAATGCTGTAGCAATGGTAGTTGAAATTATAAGGACCAAAGTGATACTTTGGTTAAACTACAGGGTGCATCAATGCTGTAGCAATGGTAGTTGAAATTATAAGGACCAAAGTGATACTTTGGTTAAACTACAGGGCCCACAATTTTTTTATACAGGTGAGTTGCTGTAATCGTGTCTATCTGAATTAATAACAGAGTTAGTAAAAGTATATGTGAAAATGTATTTCTTTAGCCGCGTTCAAGTTAATTTCAACAAATCATAGGCTTTTTTTTTTTATTATTTTTGTTGCATTTGATTAAGAAAAGCTATTACTACCTTATTAATTTTAATTGTACGAGTGCTCAACTGCTTTGTGGAACTCGTAAACATGACCAACTGGAGAGAGAAGGAAATAATTAAAAATGTTGGATTTTTTTTTAGCAACATGACATTTCTAATTCGATAAGGAGCTCTTGCTTTTTTTTCATTTTTTACTAAAAAGAAAATAAAATTAATCCATAGTGTTACAGTGTATCATTAAATGTAATATTGACTGTCCATATATTGTTAGACCCATAATTAAACTTTCTAAAATATTTAAACTGTTTTGTATTTAGTACTTATATTTAGCTATACATATGGTTTTGTGAGATAGTGGATGATGAGAAATGAAATTGAAGATAGACACATGCGATAGTTGCTAGTGGATGACGGTAGTAGAAGGTTGGTGGTATGACCTGCAAGACAGGAACAATGAGAAAGGCCGTCGGAGTTGTCCCTAGACGACTCTCTGAAGGTCAAGTTAGTGACCGAAAGTGTATATATATATAGAGTTTATAGCTTGAATGAGTTAAAATTGCATATATTTGAGAGAGAAAGAGCTTGGCTTTTTATAGTGTAATTCAGCACGTGCTTGGATGCGCCGGTTAACATGTCAGTATATAAGCGACTGTTCCAATTATACCCCTAATGCATGGCTAATACCTAGCTTATCACGTCATCGATGGTTAGATTCAGACGTACGTGTGACAAAAAAAACTTTGTCGTGCAAGTTACCTTCTTACGTGTCCTTAAATCTCCGTCAACCGTTGTACTTTGACTGAGCTTCGTGTATACCTTGTTGAGCTTGCTATAGAACCAACCGCTTTGCTTGCTCTAGTTTGACCGAAATTGTTACTTTGATATTTTTTATCCACTTGCAGATTCTTTCATAGCGATCTCCATTTCCACACACAAAAAGCTCAAACAATATACAACTAATAAAGGTGGACGTACATGTGTATGTGTGTGTATCAATTGACGTTACATATACACATGAATCCTGATGACAAGTTGACACTTGACAGATACGGATGCTCTACCCTTTGTTTGGGTAAATGACACTAACTTCTTTTCTGGGTTAGTGGTAAATGACACTAACAATCCTAAATACATTTGAATTACATTGCCACTTTCTTATTGGTTGAAATCTCACTAACAAACTCTATTTTAAAGATTTGTTATCACGTAGGCCCTTCCATGAGTCGGGAGTTCCTTAACCTAGAAGATAATGATGATGTTGCAAATCAAACCAATGAAAGATTCACAACTAAATGCACCCCGTGTACAAATATAGGCAAGACGAGTGGCGTAAAAGATCTTTGAAGGAGAGTAAGACAGGTGAACGAGCAATTCAAGTGACGGTTATTAGTAGTTGAAGAACAAAGATGCTAACTCATTTGAATTGCACCCAAAACAAGAAACATGTTAGAGTGACGGATGTATGGAATATGATTATGGGAAAAAAAGGAAAGTTGGAGAAAAATAAAGTGAAAATTCCTAGCAGTTGCAGGGACGCTTCTAAGAATCCAAACATCTATGAATAGCTGAAAAAAGACTAGAGAAAGATCCCTCAGAACATTATCTGCTAATGTATTTTATCTTCTTTTTTATTTTCAATCCTAAGAGTAGTGATAGAATAACAAGTAGGAGTATGTGCGCTTATAACGATATGAATAGAAGCAGAAGTCAGAAGTAATCTATGTAAGTTGCCTATACAATTAATGCTCTTTCTTTTTGTGTAATAGAATTGCTAGAAACAATTCATTAAAGATTTTTCATGTTTTCTCTTTTAGCTAACTCTCATTAATTGATATTAACTTCACTCAACACTTTGGGATTGAAAATTCCTCTTAATTGGTCTTATCTTTTATCACTAGGCTCGAATAAAAATATGTAAAGACTTATTAGTGTTTGCTAACAAGCCTAAATTATATTTGTGGCTGGTTTAATGTGATGTATGGTTTTAGACAAGGTCATAATAGTAAATACATCACACCATTAAATGGTGTTAGCTGATGGGGGAGGTTAGTGATATTTTCAATAGCAAGAGAGGCGACGGTGTGATTCCGAAAGTATCTACTGGTCCGGAAATATGAAAAAAGGTAAATTGTAGGGGTCTCAATGTAATTTACCCTTTTATATTGTGTGCATCGGAAAACAGTCGCTTTATGGTCCGTCCGATCAAAGCAACCGCGAAAACTCTCCCCGATTTCACTGGTGGACTCATAAGTGTCAGATCTAGGCCGACACTTCCCTCAACTCCCGCTCTCTCTCTCTCTCTCTCTCTCTCCATTACTTTACCCTATTGCTCTTCCTTCTATTGAACACTCTCTCTCTCTCTTGCTATTATTCGATTCCGTATGTATAGATTTTATCTCGCATTTCTCTCCACCAGTTGTATTTAGCATTATTTGTCACATTTCTCTGAAGGTGCTTGTCGGTAGGTCAAGTTTTGGGTGCATTGAAGGCTTCGATTATTCGTTCTGGTGATTCATGAGAATAGGAGATTGGTGCTAAGCTATAGAGGTGAGAATGTAGGTACGGATTTACAAACTAGTGTTTCTTTCGATCGTTGTATTGGTTTCTGTTGAAATTTAGATTTCGAATTTGCGTTTATGTCCATGGATCAGTGCCGTTGTTGACTGGAATAGCGAATGCCGACGCCAATGTATGCATAATTGCAAAT
>BRYF01000009.1:6215000-6220000 GCA_030159135.1 Actinidia polygama
TAGAGGCTTTGGCAATACAACATTCTTAGGTTTTGTTGCAATTAGGGACGGAACTACGTGGAGACAGTGGGGGCTATGGCCCCCCATCAGATTTAAAAAAAAAATTATATGTAATTTTAAAAATTTAAAATCAAAATTTCAGATTTCGGCCCTCCCTAAATCTAAATAAAATCGATTTTTGATAGCACAAATGTGTTCTTATCGACGATACGAGTCTAAAACATCGAAAACAAATTACATAAGACACCACACGCGCCCTCACGCGCCTCCAGAATGTTGGCGCGTGAGATCTACTCTCACCACGCGCCGACAGAGGTAGACGACGAGTGGGCCCACGTGCGCCACGCGCCAACAGTTCCACGCGCGTGTCATCGCTGACGTCAGCGAATATTCTTTGTAAATTACACCTTTTATCCCTGAAGTTTTATATTTATAAAAATAAAATTCTTTTACTTTAATAAATTACATATTAATAACTACGGACCTAATTTAGTAATTTTTTCGGCCCCCCCGAGGACGGAATCCTGGCTCCGTCCCTGGTTGCAATTGTTCTTTTTTTTCTTTCTTTTCTTGGAACATAGTAGGATTGCAGTCTATATTCATCAAATGTTGATATGGAATATTGCAATAGATTCAAATACAGCTGTGAGGTGGTTAATTGTCACAAGGTTAGGACATCCGCGCTAATTCGTCATACTCCTCATTTTAAGTCACCTACACTACAATGAGCATCGGTAAAGTTTATCGGCCAGGAATTTGTGGGAAGACCTTGTGGTGTGAGAGTAAGAATATGAAAGAGGAGAGAGAACAAGGAAACTAGAGAGTTAGAGTTTGAATGCATACTAGAGGACTTGTGAGTCCACCTATTTATAGGCTAACTCGTTGAGTCCTAGTCGAACTCGACTTATTCACTTCGTTTCAACTTCTATACAGCATGAACTCTGCGTTCCTTCATATCCCAATTATGAAGTAGATCTTCTTTAGTTGGAGAGGACTCCTCACGAAATCTACTTTTTCCCACCGACTTTCAAGATGACTGTCTTCAATCCCGCATTTCTTGGGCCCCACTCATGGACATCTCGCCTTAGGCCCAACTCTCCAAGCCCAATCTTCCTGGATTGAGCTTGTTCGGCCCAATGACAAGTCCATACTGAGCGAATCCGACTCAAAAGCAGGTCCTGAATTAGTCAATACGACCCAAACTCATTTTGACATCTTACAATAGCATCGAATCAAACAATCAAAATCTACTATCCTTTGATAATTTTTGAATGAGCCAATAGAATGAGAGTTTTTAATTTATTTGTAAAAGAATTGGAGATAAGTCAATCTTAACCAGAAAAAAAGAGAGAAAGAAGGTAATGATTTTGAAATGTGTGTAAGACAGGGAGAGAGGAAGTTAGTAAATTTAATGAGCTATCAAACATTGTATTTTAAGTTTTTTTTAATGAGTCACCAATAGAATATTTTAAAAAATATTTTTAAAGTCAAAGTTTTAGAAAAATCGATTTAATAATTTGGAACTCTCACATCTCTCCTAAGCAACAAGACCATTTGTGTTCTTATATAGTATAGTATATATATCGTAAGGAACAAAAGGAGAAATAAAATCCAAGAAAATATGAAACAAGACAAGAATTTCCAAGCAAATCCGATCATACCCCACATCTATAAAATAGAAAGTAATGGTTTGGGATTGGAGATATAATGAATTAGCATATTACAAAAATACAGATCAAACACTTAAAAGAGAAATTATTGGTAATCTTCAAGTATTGAGATAAAATTATGTAAATTAACTCGTTCTCATTTTTATCTAATGTAAACCATTTATTGGCAATGTTAGTATAACTATATTTTTACCTGGTTTTTGTTGAGTTAAATATTTTTAAAGATAATATAGATGAAAAAGTTTTAAAGTTTAGAAAGTATTTTGCATCTGTCCTTTTAATATTGTAATTATATTCAAGTTGGTATGGTATGTTTCACTAAATTTGGTAATTATTTATGGAATTTTGTTTTATAAGGTAAAGACTTTTTTTCATTCAAATTGAGATTTTTAAACAATAATTCTATGGTAAAAAAATTATCTACTTATCCTCTCTTTTAATATAGTGGACGTTGGTTCGAAACCTTAGTCTTGGATCCGATCTGTTGAGTCAAGGTGAATATTTGGGCTACCAGAAGGAAGAGGTTGATGGTGCACCAGTGGTGATGGTGGTTAAGCGTCGGAAAAGAGACAAAGATGATTTAAAGATATTTTTTGTCTTTACATTACAGAGAAAAAGGGTATTAATGTCTCTATATATAGGAAATAAGGGTAAAATAGGAATTATAAACAATTGGTATCCTTGTGTCAGTAGTTTCCAGTGACGGTACATTAACAAATAGGGGACACTGATATCAGAAACCTCAGGAGAGTTTACTGCAATTTACCCCATATTAAAATATTTTATACACATTTTTCAAACTGAAAAAACGAAGAATTGTATTCGAGATGCTGCATTCAGTGGGGTCCACGGCCAAGTTCCCCGGATTCAGATCATCTGAAGTTTAATGCCCCGAAGTGTCTCTGAAGTGGTGTAAAACGGCATCGTTTTAAACGACGTCGTTCCATTAAACATACAAAACGACGTCGTTTTATATGTTTAATGGAATATGTCGTTTTGTACCAAAGTGGTATAAAACTGCGCCATTTTACACCACTTTAGAAACACTCCAATAAATTAAACTTCAGAGGATCCGAACCCCTTGACCCCACTGACTTTTTGAAAATTTTTATTTATAATTATACCTCTTAATTTTAATTTTTTTTAGCAAATTAATCCTTTTAAGACTATAAATTTCCTCTTTCTTCAGCTCCTCCTGTTCTCTTTGTCAACTTTGCAACGAGTCGAACCAGTGAAAGCTACACAACTTGATGATCTCCAACAATTTGATTAATCAATTATATAGTGTAATTTTACGTAATCATACTGTTGACAAAGAGAATTTAAACAATTTCGTAATCATATTTATGTTTTAACTAAATTAACGGTATAAACTGTCACGTCTCAATTACGACAACGTCGACAAATATAATAATTACAAGAAGCTATTTGGGGTTCAATTATTACGATACCGACAAATGTAATAATGGTACACAATAATAAAATAACGATAACAAAAAATTAAAATAACGATATTAACGGTCATTTTGTCCATTTTACATTATAGTAACTAACAAATTAAAGATCACACAATACCAAGCTACTTATTCATAATCTAAAACACTTGGAAAATAGAAGCAATACATATTATACAACGATAAACTCTGATTATGTTACAATACTTATCAACTACTAAATAATAATATTAATTATAGTAACTCATTAAGTAGCTTAGTCAACTATCTTGGTCCCACACCACATGAGTAATGATGATTAAGTAAAATAAAAAACATAATTTATTTAAAGAAATTTAAATTTCTAAAAATAAAGATAAAAAAACATTGTCGAATTATGGGAAATTAATAACTCTAGGTACGAAAGAATAATAAAAAGAATATATCCCTAACAAATTATAACTTAAAAAAGTAACTTATTATTATTTTTTAATATTCCAACTAAAACTAACTTATTTAACTTTGGCTTTTTAACCAAACATTGACAATAATTCATTAATCCAAACACGACATTTGCACCCAAACCATATTCTGAGAATCCACACACTAGTAGTAATAAATTGCACATTAAAAAAGGGGAAATAACAAAATAAACCCCAGCATTTGACTTCAGTACCAAATTAAACCTTATCGTTTTAATTATAGTAAATTAAATTCTGAAGTTTTAATCTAATCACAATTAGAACTACTCACGAGTCTCCATTCACCCAAAGTTAAATGAACTAGTTGGTTCCTACCAAATAATTTGAGAAAATTGGTTCAATGTTTATTTCACTTTTAAAGGCCCTTTAATCAATCCAATTAATGCTAATTTTGCACTCAAAACTCTAGAAATGTGGCATAAATTTACTTGAAAATATGTTCTAATATGATCGATTAAGACTTTAAAAGGGGAAGTGTTAAACGACGTTGTTTCCCAAAGAGTTTGACGGAAACCAGTTGCTTCTATCAACCTTAGATGGACGGAGACACACGGATAACTTTAATTATGACCAAATTAAAATTATATAAATAAATTTGTTACAGTTAAAACTATAGACTTAATTTGTTACCGAGTTCAAACCGGGGTTGTTTTTGTAGTTTCTCCAAAATAACAAACAAACAAGGGATTCGTTAGCACAAAGACAAAAGGGTTAATTGCGTAATTAAAAGCTACATACGGTTAGGTCTGAACACAGACAGAGAGAGAGAGAGACACGAAGGGAAAGGCAACGAAGACGACGGTCGACAAAGAGAACTCCAAGCTGTAATCTAGAGTGAGAAACAAGAGAGAGAGAGAGATTGAATTGAAGTAGCCACGAGGATGCTATACCTTACAATTGGCTCTCAATGTGGGTGTCGGTTTTGGAGTGTAATAATGGTTTCAATCCCTCTTTGGAAATTCCAAAACCCTCAGATTACAAGCACACCGATATATATATGCCCTAGCCCCACTCCCTTCTCATGCCCTAAAGTCTCTCTCCTTTTCTCAAACAGCGGTTTCGAGAGAGAAACAAGGTGCTCCGGTCTTGGGCCGCTTCGATTTGGTCGCTTATGGTATAATCTCTGCTACCTACATGATTATTTCGATTTTGTGCTGATTTATTTTCTTAATCAGTTTCTTTTGATCTATATCTGTCTTGCAAGATTGCAGTTGATAACCTAGGTTTTGTGCTTATTTGCAGTGATTTTTTGGGATTCGACGTTTGATTTTCTAACCCTTTCTTAAGCTGCCTCTCCTACTAAATCACAACCTGTGTTTTTGTGATTATTTCTTTAGTGATTTTTCTATCTTTTCCTTTTTTCTGAATTGGGTGGTGCATGTTCAATCGAACTTTTAAAATCTTTCTTTAGTGAT
>BRYF01000009.1:6275000-6280000 GCA_030159135.1 Actinidia polygama
AAAATAAAAAGTGAATTTCATCCAATTTTTTTCAAAAAATAAAAATAAATAATTTCGTTAATAGCGTTCAAGAATACCTATACATTGTACAAATTGGGTCTGATTTTTTGACCCCCACGATTAAGTTCGATTCACAATCTCAATATACGATTCGTATAGAGTTTATGAACATGATTATTGTAGGTCCCACATGATTCACAGTTCAATTCGTATATCCAAATTTGCTATCCAACGTGACCAAAAATCAAACTTTCAAGTTTATAAAAAAAATACAACCATCCAAAAAAAAAAAAAGTTTATAACTAAAGAAGTACCAAAACCAATATTATATACATATTTTTTTATAATTAACAATATATATGTTTTGTTTACAAGCTAATAAAAGGTTTATATTTCGATGACAAACGGAAGAGAAAAAAAACCCTCTTCAAACCTAAATTTTGATATACTATAAAGTTTTCTTAAAAGAAAAACCCACTTCAAACCTATTTTTTTTCCTTATGAGAGTATAAATATTTAGGCCATTTACCCCATTAGATCCAATGGTGAAAAGACCAAGTTATCCCCCTAGTCGTTGCTAGCTACTTGCAGTTACAACCCCCAGTCCTCCCAACCTACCCCCAATAATATTTTATTTTATTATGTAAATATCACCTTTTTTTTCTTCCTCTTTTATAGGTCCCTTGGTGGCCACGACAACTTCCTCATAGTGATCTAGACGTCTAACCAAAGGCAAATTGCTTTCCTACCATCGAATCCAAGATATTATGCAATAATAATGAGTTGTGGTATGGAACACATGATTTTTCTTTTTTCCACTTCATATAACAACATAATCAATGTAACGACAAGACCAAGATAAGGAAAGAAACACGTGGAACGTCAATAAGCAAAAACACTCGCACAAGTTTGACCTAAGTGAAACTTTATTCATATAATTTTTTTTAAAAAAAGTGTGGGGTGTGAGTATTTGAGAAATATAAAAGAGGAAGTCAAAAAATAGACACATGCGGTGGCAGAGTGGTGGTTGGAGAAAGTTGTTGGCTGTTGCACCCAAACTATAACACATAAACAGTGAGTTTGGGCACCGAAGCTGTTTTTGAAAAACGGTTCTCTATCGGTCAAGTTAAATGACCGGTAAATACCAAAAGCATGTGTAGAGAGAGAGTATGTAAGTTTAAAGTAGCTAAAGTTGCATATCTTGCATGAATAAGGTCTGGCCTTATATAGCAGTTCAGCGCATGCTTGAACGCATCAACTATCACATCACTAGACAGACTATAGCTCGGTGCATGCCTGAACGCGCTGACTGCTATGTCGGTGAGTAGGCGACTGCCCCAAACATGCCTCTAAGGCCTAGTTGATAGCTAGCCATAATGTTGCCGATGTCTTGATCCAAGCGTGGGGATTGTCAGAAGAAACTTCGTCGTGTTAGTTACCTTTTGTCCATTGATATGCTTTGGAATTGCCGATGACCATTACATCTCAGCCAAGGTCCTGATCAGTAAGCTCGTCAAGCTTCTTATAGAGCAATAAGGCAGCAACGATGCCTGTCCTAGCTCGTCCAGAGCTAGTAACTTGTAAATCGACAATCACCATATCTCATCCGAGCTTTGGCGCAGTGATCCCGCCGAACTTGCTATAGAGCGACAGTTCAGCTGAATTGTCTGCCTTAGCTCGACCGGAACTAGTAACACAAAGTATTCATACAAAATGATGCTGACAGTAGCGCACGCTAAATAAATTTGAACTAAAATATTGAATGAACGAAGATACCATCCTGCATTCGAAAAGAAAAAAAGGAAAAGAAAACTTAGTTGGAACTCATAATCTCCCACAAAGTGAGTAGTGCAGTTGTGGGTAGTACACATTTATTATTTGGGGTTTATTATTTGCACTCCTATTATCTATCATTGGATCCTCATAATTTAATTTGAATTAATAAATTTTTTGTTCCTAAATACTTGCGACCTACACAATCGGTTACGAAAATATGTCAAAATTTAATGATAAATTTAAGAAATATATATTTTATGAAGTATTAAGTTTCAAGTTATGAATTGTTGTGGTTTTATTATGAATTAAGGTGGGGTCCAATTAATCATTGAAGTGGTGTACGTTTATAAACAATTGTCAAAAATTTATGATATTTTGCAGGAAAAAAAAGTTAGTGAATCATGTTGGTGTAAGCAATTGTTACGAGAGTTGTGGCTAACCATCATTTTTTTATGAATTGACTTGTTATGAATTTAACATAAATTTTCTTAGGTAGTTTACGAAATTCTTTGGTTTCTAACCGGACAACATTATTAAAATTTGTGAATTGGTTAAGAATTTTTAAATGAATTCATGAGACTTTAGAACTGCTAATTGACCGATTCTACATGTTAAAATTGATAACGTAGCGCATTCTCAATCACACATTGAGTACAAAGTATGATTATATTGTATGTTGTCATTTCAAACTACACCGACTATAAGGTTAGTACAAATTGTTAGTCACATGTGGATCACAACTAATATGTGCAGACAAAACATTACTTAGAAGAAAATTAACAATTTCTAGTAAATAAAACTTCCTATAAGTTGACTTGGTGTACATAATTTTCTAAGAGGGAATTTGTTTTTGTTAAAAAGAAAAAAAAAAACTAGTTCACGGAGCCGTGTGAAGTAAGAAAACTAATTAACCCATCCCATGCCAAGCTGTGGAATGCAAGTTGTGAAAATATTATTTGTTTTATCCTTGGTTAACTGTTTTATTAGAATTTCGTTAGGTTGTGTTTGGATTAAGAATTTATTGAAGGAAAAAGAAAAGGAAATAGAAAAGTTGATGAATCATCCACTTCTAACATTTAATCTTTTCCTCTTGTTTTTCTTTTCTCTTCACAAATCCTTATCTAAATTTTTATTCCATGGCCTATAACTGTATTTGGATCAAAAATTCAGTGAAAAAATAAATAATAAAAAAGTTTGAAGATCCAACTCTCCAGAACGATTAGATCTTCTAATTTTTTTCCTTTCTCTTTCATTTTTATTTTCACACGAAATCCTTAATCTAAACATAGCCTAAGGATTTGGCGAGGGAAAATGAAAAAAGAAAAGTTAGTGTATCAATGATTCCTGAACAGTTAGATCCAACTTTTCTAAAAAATTTTTTTTCATCAAATCCTTAATCCAAATACAACCTTAGAAATTTAACCTGGAGAAATGTACAAAATTAGATACTTTATTTTCTTACCATAACCAATCATGTCAAGGACCCCATTAAAGCCAAAAGATATAATATACATACATACATATATATATATATATATATATTTGCACAACTAAATTAAATTGTTAATTTTGGTCATCATCTGGTTGAAACTAGAAAGTGATTCACGTGAGCAAGGGCGGAGCAACATAGGAGAATTGATCTCATTAAACAAAAATTATACTGTGATCCCTTGTATAATTTATTATAAATACAATTTTGACTCTATAAAAATTAATAATTTATCTAAAATCTATCATAAATACAATTTTAACTTCGTAAAAAAAATTATATTTACGAATTTAACCTAAATAAAATTATTTTCTAGATCTGCTCCTGCACGTGTGGGAGAGCAATTCGTTGTCTATAATTTACGAGAAGATGAGATTTTTTTTTTTTTAACATGCTTGAAGTAGCAAGAAAAACAAAAACGTAGTCGCCAAGCCGATCTTCATGAACATTGAATGAGTCCCCACGTGGTGTGGTGTGGCGTGAAACAGATGACCGGTCCAAATGAAGCTGCTAAGGGAATCGTATGATATGATTCTACACGACTCGATTTACAGTTTCCAAATGAACAAGGAAGACCACGTTTTGGGTCCGTCAATTGTAGCGTTCACATGTGACCATGCACGTTCTTTCTACGACGGACTGTTAATGGCAAGTGAGAAACGAACATGATTTGACATTCGCCACGATCCACACTTCAAATTTCTTTTTCTTTTTTTTTTTAATTTTTAAGTAATTTATTCAAAGAATTATTTAAAATAATAAATTTCATATTTTTCAATCAATCTCCAATTAAATCACTAGAAATCAAGACGCCAAAAGCTTCTCAAGAGGTTCTCCTATTGGGTCCTCCTTACACATGGGCAAAACCAGAATGAATATTCAACAATAACGCGGTTGGTTTCGAGCCAAATTTTAAAAATTAATTAATTATACATAGCGTTTAGACTTTTTTTTGTTGTTGTGCGAACGAGAATGTCCAGGACTTCACATTAATTATATATATGTATCTGCCTCCCTCATCTCAATCCCATCGTCCACTAGTAGAAGTCTAATTAAAGCTGAGGTAGAACCCTTTCTTGGTTGACCCTAAGGGTTGCTAGCAAGAGGATTTGCACTTGCAGCCTTAGGAGTTAAACCTCTTAATTGTTGTCAAACACCAACTTGGCCAACCCCTTGGGGTTTTATATACTCCCTTCGTCCCCTCTTAATTGTTTGCTATTTTTTTTTGATTGTCACTAAATAATTGTCCACTATTCATTTTTGATAGATAAAATATACTAGCATTACCTTTTCATTCTTAAATTTAAATAATGAGGTTACAACTCCAGTTCTAATCAAGTACAATAGATAACAAAACCAGATAAATTAAAAAGAACAATAAATGTATTGAAAATTGAACAAATTTTATTACATTTTCAAGAATTTGAAGAGCTACACAAAATGAATATATATTGAAGAGCAAATGAGGAAATTTAATTTTGTTTAAAAAAAAAAAAAGTTAAATTCTAAAAAATAGACAAATAAAATGTGACGAACAGAGTATTAGACTTAATTCTTTGATAACCTCAAGAGAGTGTTCCAACTTCAAACTTGACTTTCCTAATTTAAACACGAGGACAATTTGCATAATTTGTTGGGTTATAGAAGCGCATGTAGCACGAGAGTTTGTTTTTTTAAATAAACCATTGGGACCCAAATTAATGAGGTCCATTAGCTGTTTTTTTGTAACACTTGC
>BRYF01000009.1:6285000-6292500 GCA_030159135.1 Actinidia polygama
AATAAAAGAGTACAAAATGATAAAAATAAAATAAAAATTAATGTATTTTTTATATTTTTAATACTTTTTAAGATATTTTTTATACATTATCGACAACTCTTTCAACTGTTTTTAGCATTTTTCTTTGTTTATTTATTAAGCCAATCATTTTTTGGCTTATTTATAGTCGCGAAGCTAATCATAGTTTCATAAGTGTGATTAAGTAGTAATGATTATATAAAAAGGGTTAATTACGTATCCTATATTTTAATATATTTTTATATTTACGTATATTTTAATTCACTTTAATTACCAAGTTGTAATTGTATTTGCGGTTAGAAAATCACAGCTCAATAAACAATAATTAATAGATAAAAAAGGTAATTTCTATTTTTTATAAATTCTAATATGCTTATACATGTAATTTAATATACAAAATGTACTTTTAACTATGGATGGTGACAAAGTCAGAAATTTCACCTAAGATGGGCCAAAATGTTCCAAAACAAACTAAATTAGCTATTAACATTTCTCCATTCACAAATAATTTGGTGCAGATGCATTATTTTCTTTTGGATATTAATTTGTGGTTGTAATTGTGTTTATTTTCTTTTGGATTTGGATGTGAAGTTACGTTATTTTAGAATTTGAAGGTCAAAAATAGAATGTTTTGCTCCTCAAAAAAAAAAATTGGTTGTTTGGTTTTGGCGTCGAAAGTTAGATACTAGGTTTAACATGTTACGGTATTAGATCTTGCCAACATCTCGAGACCGAAATAGAATTGGACTTTTTTTTGAATTCGGTTCCACGTAGGTTAATTGGACCATTTTTTGTTTTTCTGATTCGGTTCCACATAGGTTTTTCTGTTATTTTTAAAATTTTTTGGTTGTTGCAATGGAGGGAAAGATTATCTTCAGTTTTCGAGCAGAAAGATGAAAATAGCCCTTTGGCAGTTTTCGATTTCTTTATATTTTTCGTCTGTCGTTGAAGAGCTTGTTGTATTTGAAAATTTATGTTTCCTCCCATTTGAATGCATTTAGGCTTTCATTAGATGGAAGATTTAGGGAGGGATGTGCAAAGGGAAAAGAAAAAAAAAATATTAAACTTAAACTATTGGATTCATTAACTTTTTTATTATCTCCGCCAAAATTTCTATAACAAGTTAATTAGGGCTAGAATCTTTATATAGAACACAAATATCAACCATTATTGATCCCACGGTAATTTTCTAAATTAATCTTCTTTTTCTAAATTTCAGCATCATCAATAGTATTACGAAAGGCTGTGTTTGGACTTTGAATTAAGGATTTAGTGAGAGAAAAAGAAATAAAAAAGGTAGATGATTCAATGATGTTGGATCGTCTAATTTTTTCATTTCTTTTCTCTCACCAAATCCACGATACAATCACAACCTAAATGGGTAAACATTCTCTTTTTTTTTTATCTTCTCAAGAAATTAGTTAATTTTTTTATCATAATCCAATTAGCGATTACGACTTGTTTTGTTGTTTCTCATGGCATTTAACTTCAGTTTGTCGTTTTATGCCATAATCTTTGCACTTTGAAAAGTTCTAAGGTACATAGGTTGGAAGTAAATTCCATTCCATTGTGGAGGAGGATAAAGGAAAGGAAAAAGCAGACTAGGAGTTTACAAGTGCTTGCTAATTAGATTGCGCCATTATAATTATGCTACTAATAAGCTACTTGTATTTGAATAGTGCCAGAGGCATGAAAAATGTTTATCAACAAAGTCGTGCCTTTGGGGCTTCATTTTTCGTGAAGTGACTTGAATTAACTTGTTCAATTTATGACTTCAGATAAAGCTTTGCCTTTGATTTACCAACTTATACTAAAAATATTTCTTAAAAAAAATGCGAATCTATTCCCAGAGTTGTTTACCAATGAAGTAAAGCCTTGCCTTTGATTTACCAATTTATACTAAAAACATTTCTTAAAAAATATGCGAATCTATTCCCAGAGTTATTTACCAAAAACTGGTAATCGGGTAGTCAATTTGCTACATTTCACAGAGGCATAGATTCAAAGAACAAACTTTTGTTATTCGCTACGAGTCCACTGGGTGTTGTGCAATTTGAAACAGTTGATAACAAAATGGAGGAAATTGACAGAGTTGCTGATAGATTTGGGTTTGAATGTGGGCTGATCCTATCACGTACACTAAAGTTATTGATGACTCACAACAAAAGGATTACGTCAGATTCATTGATTCACCTTCCCATACTCTTAGCAAAATATCAGCATAAAAAGAATGAGGGGCGCACATCTTTGTTAGTAGTACGTATAACGAGAACATATTACCAACTACTGCTTGGTCTTAATTTAGTATGAAACCAAGACCAAGCAGTAGTTAGTAATATTTTCTCGATTATACGTACCACTAACGAAAATGTGCGCCCCTCATTCTTTTCATGCTGATATTTTGCTAAGAGTATGGAAAGGTGAATCAATGAATCTGACATAATCCTTTAGTTGTGAGTCATCAATAACTTTAGTGTCCGTGATGGGATCATGCTCAAATTCAAACCCAAATATATCAGCAACTCTGTCAATTTCCTCCATTTTGCTATCAACCATTTCAAATTGCACAACACCCAGTGGACTCATAGCGAATAACAAAAGTTTGTTCTTTAAATCTATGCCCTCTGTAAAATGCAACAAATTGACCACCCGATTACCAGTTCTTGCTAAACAACTCTGAGAATAGATTCGCCTTTTTTTTTAAGAAATGTTTTTAGTATATGTTGGTAAATCATTAGCTATAAAAGGCAAGGCTTTCTCTGAAGTCATAAATTGAATAAGTTAATTCAAGTCGCTTCACGAAAAATGAAACCCAAAAGGCACGACTTCGTCAATAAACATTTTTCATGCCTCTGGCATTATGCATATACCTTCATGAAGTAGCTTATTAGCAGCACAATTATAATGGCACATTCTAATTAGCAAGCACTAGTAAACTCCTAGTCTGCTTTTTCCTTTCCTTTATCCTCCTCCACAATGGAATGGAATTTACTTCCAACCTATATACCTGAGAACTTTTCAAAGTGCAAAGATTATGGCATAAAACGACAAACTGAAGTTAAATGCCATGAGAAATAACTAAACAAGTCGTAATCGCTAATTGGATTATGATAAAAGTTTCAACTAATTTCTTGAGAAGATAAAAAAAATAGAAAGTTTACCTATTTAGGTTGTGTTTGGATCGTGGATTTGGTGAGGGAAAAAAAATGAAAATGAAAAAAGTCATACGATTCAACACCCTTGAATTATCTACCTTTTTCATTTCTATTTCTTTTTTCCTTACCAAATCTTCAATCCAAAGTCCAAACACATCCTTCTTGAATTCATAATACTACTGATGATGCTGAAATTTGGAAAAAGAAGATTAATTTAGAAAACTACAGGAAAGTTTGGGTTAGTAATGGTTGAATTTATGTTATATATAAAGATTCTAGTCCTAATTAACTTGTTATAGAAATTTTGGTGGAGAAAATAAAAAAGTTAATGGATCTAATAGTTTAAATTTTTTTTTTCTTCTTTTCCCTCTACACATCCCCTCCCTAAATCTTCCATCCAATGAAAAGCCTAAATGCATTCAAACGGGAGGAAACATATAATTTCAAAAACAACAAGCTCTTCAAAGAACAGAGAGAAAAAATATAAAGAAATCGAAAACTGCCAAAGGGCTATTTTCATCTTTCTCGAAAACTGAAAATAATCTTTCCCTTCATTGCAACAACCAACAAAATTAAAAAAAAAAACAGAAAAAACGATGTGGAACCGAATCAAAAAAACAAAAAATGGTCCAATTAACCTATGTGGAACTGAATTAAAAAAACTGTCCAATTCTAATTTGGTCTCGAGATGTTGGCAAGATCCGATATCATAGCATGTTAAACCTAATATCTAACTTTCGAAGTCAGCCAATTTTTATTTTTTTTTTTGAGGAGAAAAACATAGTTACACATTAAAATCTAAGAAGTCAATATAATATCAACAGAAAAACCAAGAAACAAAATAATAGGGTTAGGGTATATATATGTACATAGATACATAAATTTCATGTGCTAAAAATTTCAAGATAGCATCGAAAAAGATCTCATTAAATATCAATGGTATTATTTCAATTACTTTTGTATAAACCTTTTCTTTATCTTGTAGTCATTTTTTTTTGTTCCTATGGATGATCATCTTGATTAAAGCAATTGAAAAAGGAAAAAAAAATTGACTAAAACCTGGAAAGAAAATAAACTTATCTACTTCATCTCATACATCAAAACCAAGAAAAATGGAGAAATAGATCAAAACCCGGAAAAAGATTAAAATTAAAAAGTTTTGCGAATTATAAGTCACCTTAATTTCCGCTCAATCAGTAGCTTTCAAATTCTAATTTTTTAGCCATGAATAGATAGATTGAATTTCGGACTCATTGTGTTGTGTTTATCGTATATATGACAAAAACACAACCAACAAGTTCGAAATCGAAGCCACCGCCATGAAAATATACAAGTGATCATCTTAAAGAAGATTTCATTCTCCCTATATATCAATCCTACAAGATTGAAGTTTAAAGGTTATAGAAGATCAAAAATCAATCAAAACACACACACAAACACACACAAACACAGGCAAGACATTTATAAGGCCATATCAATCATACAAGCTTGAAATGAAAGGTTATAGAAGATCAGAAATCAAACAGAAGTATTGCAACATCAGAAACCAAACACAAGTGCAAGATCATTGTAAATATACGTACCGAAATTGACGATTCAAACAGCCGGTGTATTTCTCCGCAAGAATTCGTCAAAATAAGTGGATTCATCTTACAAAATATAGGATCAGAATTCGATGATTCATATTCCTCTTCATCTGCAGCAGATGCCCTAAACTTTGAGAAAAAATCATTATCATAATCTAAAGAAGGTGTACTCATCTCATAGATAAAAACGAAGAAAAATGGAGAAATAAAAAAACTACGAAAAAAAATTAAAATTAAAAAGTTTAGCGAATCACAATTTACCTTAATTTTCACCCGATCGGTAGCTTTTAAGTTCCAATCTTTTTAGCCATAAATAGGTAACTTGAATTTCGGACTCATTGTGTTGCATTTACCGTACATATGATTGAAACGCAACGCGCGCAATGCAACAAGATCGAAATCGAAGCTATAGTCATGAAAATATACAAGGGATCGTCTTAAAGAAGAGGAAGAAGTGAGGGATGCCCTAAATTTCATTCTCTCTCTCTATATATAACTACCCCTTCGTAGAGATACAGTAGGAGTAAGCTTCAAGTTTAAGCCACTCTTTTTTTTTTTTCTATTTGTGCGATAGCCTACAGTTATTAGAGGTGTAACTTGGGCTGACATGGAAAAATCCGAGCTCAGCCCAAAATATTTTAGGGCTTAAACAATATAAATTAGAACGAAAAAAATGGAATTAGATTCTAATATTTAACGAATGATATTATTCTTTTAAGAAAAAATTCCGAGATAAATAAATTAACCCATTAATTTAACCAATTAAATGCGTCTCTTGAGGGAGCTTCGAAGCGCAGACCATTTCCATCTCAGTGCTTATACGTGTTTATAACTTTATATATATATTTGAATACCAAACATCTATATTATTTATACAATCTAATCTATACTATTATATAAAGGCAATCTCATGGGTATTTGTTAACATTTTTGTGTAGACATTTTTTAAAGTTGTGAAACTAAAAGGATAAAATGGGTAATCCAAACAATTATTTTTATTTTACAAATAACTACATACTTTCTTCACACATGACAATTTTTGTGATACTCCAATTTTGTATGAACGAGACTGAATCACATTTTTTAAAGTCAAAACTACCCCTCCATAACTGTTAGATAAATGAAAAAAAATAAAACAACAAAGCAATTTATTTACACACGCTTTGCGTAAGCACCCACCTCTAATATATATATAATGAACCAATGTTCAATTTCCTAGCGCTGGACAATTGGTTTTGTTCGGTTTCGTAGTTCTAAATAGATGGATTTTGGTGGTTGCGTGCTGCCGATCTTGACCGCCTCATGCGAACAGATATGAAGAAGGGCAATGAATGTCGCTAAACAAATCTTGCAAGAGTGGTGTAAGATGAGGAGAGTGTTGTGATTCATTGCTTTGATATATTGAGATGATATCAAAATTTTTTAAATTGGGTTCGGTTGTAGGTGTTAAAGGAATCTATAAGATCCACCCACTATACAACCCAATGATATGATTTGAAGTGGACGGTGAAGGAGGGAGAATAATATGATTGGAAAATCGGACATGAAAACATAATGTTCTCGTGCTTTCGTGCATTCAGTATGCAAAATGAGTAGCAGCAGCAGAAGGAACGACACGAATCATAATGATTTTAAGGAATTAAGAAGAAAATTCTAGTCTCAGGTTCTAAGAACATAAAGAGAATTATAAAACTATATCAAAAGTACCTTAGCTTGAAGTAATTGTGATTTTCAGACCATGCAATGTTAGAACCGAAAAGAATGATGTGATCTGATAATGCTAAAACAGTGTGTGTGATTTTGTGTAGATACCAGCATCCATCAAAGATTCTCAAAGAAACACGTAATTATGTCTAAGAGGCTTCATAGAGAGGCAGACGATCCGAGTGAGAGAATTTCTCAAATACCAGTAGTATTGATGCAGACATTCTTAGAAATAGTTTAGGGGATGTTTGGTTGGCTTGCTTTGTTTCCTCAAAAGCTTTAAGATGGGATGATATTTTTCCTAGAAAAGGGAAAGCAACTGTTTAATTGTGCTACAGCTGTGTCAATTAATTAACAACTAATATAATATCTATATTGTCTTTGGTCTATGTTCTGTGATGCATTCAAGTGGGAGGAAACATATAATTTCAAAAACAACAAGCAAAGTTATCGTTACGATAAATCGAAACAAAAATGAAGGTCAAGAATGGATCATCTGCTTCATTGGAAGATCTAACAAAGAGAAAAAATCTGAAGAAATCGAAAACTGCCAAAAGGGCTAGTTTCGGCTTTCTGCTCGAAAACTGGAAATAAGCTTTCCCGCCATTGCAACAATCAACATGCATAAAAAGAAGAAGAAAGAAGAGAGAAATTTGGGATATTGGTAGAACAAAAACAGAGAGAGAACCTGTGATGATAGTGGTTGAACCCTAGGCCCGAAAAATCGACCCCAATTCGGTTGGGAGTCTTCCTTGATGAACTTGGCGAATTGCGGATGAACAAAACTGCGAAGTTGGGGATGGTTGACTGAGATTCCAGATGGAATGAAGAACTCTTCAAATTCATCATCCGAAGAGTTGAGTTTGTATTTTGGAACTCTTCAAATTAATCGCCCAACAGAAACCAAGAAACAAAACAACAGGAAAATCCAAGAAAACAAATTTGTTTTTTTTTGGTAATAAAGTCATATTGAATTTAATTAATATGCTAAATTTTTCAAGATAACATCGAAAAAAATCCCATTTGGGATCGGTATT
>BRYF01000009.1:6365000-6367500 GCA_030159135.1 Actinidia polygama
TTTGTCCCTCGAGGTTTGCCTAAGTATACCTAGCAAGAATTTCAAAGAAGAGCTAGTCGAACTCTATGTGAATTCCGAACTCTGTCTTCTGAATATTGCTCAAGTATACTTAACAGAAAATTTAGGAATGAGTTAGCCGAACTCTACACGAGTTCCAAGTTCTATCCCTCGAGGTGTGGCTAAGTACACTTCGCAAGAATTTCAAGGAAGAATTAGCCAAATCCTATGTGAGTTCCGAACTCTATCATGTGAATATTGCCTTAGTATACTTAGCTGAAAGTTTAGGGAAGAGTTAGCCGAGCTTTATGCGAGTTTTGAGCTCTATCTCTCGAAGATTTCCGAAATTCACTTAGATGCATTACAAGAAGTAAGCTTCACACAACGAGTTGAAAAGTGAAAATGGAGTTCTATTACGAATATTCAAAAATGAAGTTCTTTACAAGTTCATACAAAGCAAATAAAAGAAAGAGGAACACATCAGAGCTCGTTAGGAGGATACTGAGCTGCAACTTTACTTCCCCAGCTTCCTCTGTAGGCTCAAAAGCCTTATTTACTTGAGCCTCCTCGCCATCCTCCTCGGCGGGTTGATTCATGTATTCTTCCTCGTTGAAGTCGGGTAGGGTCAAGGGTGAGTAAGGCTCCAAGGCCTCACGAAGCTCGATTGCAGGGGTAGCCTTGGTCCAAGCTGGTTGTCTTCAGGGATGCCAAGCTCATCCAGAAAGGCAAGCTACCCTTCCATGTAAATCCCAGGGTAGAGTTCGGCAACTTGCTTGTCGTAGTTGTCTCCTGCTCGACTGGTCCCCCCATTGAAGACCCGCTTATAGACAGAACTGTTAGCTACCACATGAAGCTCGACGAGATCTTGAAGTGCCTTGTCCCTCTGAGCCTCAACAGCATCAACTTCATTCTGAGCCTGGGTTTCATCCGCATAGTTGGCATCTTGGTCCTGTTCAACAGCAGCCAAATCGGCCTTCAATTGATCGGTGGCAGCCAGTGCGAGCTTGGCCTTGTTTAGTTCAGAGTCTTCTTCATCTCGGCTGACTACTTCTTCACATGGTTTGAGATGGCCGTAGCTTTATGGAGACTCTACAAGGCAAAAACAAAGAAAAAATGTTAAGTATCAGATGTATATACATGCAGATTGAAGAATCCCCGAAATCAAAATGATTACCTAAACTTGTTGCATCACCGTAAGATCTCGAATCTCCTTTGAGCCCTCCTTCGCGAGGTCGGCAACATCCTTAGGAAGCATGACTGCCTATGCAAGGGTCAAACTGGTGTCATAATCCTTAGCAGAGTCAGTTGCGGTCACTTGTTTGTCGAGCTCTGCAATGGAGAAGTCGGGCTTCCACAGTTTAACATTTTCGCTGGAAGAAGGGAGGAAGGCCAATCTCGCCCCCTCTGCCTTCTTCTTGGACTTTTTGGTGGGGCCCATGCAAGCTCCTTCCCCTTGCGTTTGTCCAGGAGTGGGACCTCAGACAAGCTCAGTTCAATGGAGGCACCCAATTTCTTTGCCTATTTAGAACAAGCTGGATGACTACTTCCTCTCCTTCTTCCTCTTTATTGTTTGAAGATTCAGAAGAGGTATAGCTCTACAAGCTTGAGGTGACGCCCTCTTCCCAGCCTTGAACTTGGGCGAGGGGAAGGTTCGCGTTGAACTAGGCTCCGTAACTTTCCGTGCTGTGAAGCTCAGCCTTCAATGCACAGGGGAGGGAGCCTGATCCTTCCAAGCTCTTTGGCTTAATGCATGTCACCTTCCTTGAATGGACTCCTTGCATTCTTTGAACCAGCGTTTGAATCGGTCGTTGAAATCTACACAGCAACAGAAACAAGTATCAGTATCAGCATAAGAGACTTCACAAGTATACAAAATACAAATTCAATAAAAGAAACACTTACGGTCAGGCAAACGACCATTGTACCTCAGGAACGACCAAAGACCATCGTCCTCATCCTGAAACTCCCAATTACCTGAAACCCATAAAAACTCGTCAAGGAACAAGTCTTTGTCCGTGTTGTCGATGATCAACCTCATTTGTGGTTGGCGGGGGTTTCTGAGATGCAGGTAATGGTTACACTTCAAGGGTGTGTTGACTCCCTCTTCGACTACTAGATGTGCAGCAGATCCTCGGTATAGAAGGAGAGCTTCATTTGACACATCAAAGTGTCTACCACAAGCACGGTTCAAACAAAATTGATAGACACTTGCATGTAGGTAAGGTCGCAGCGTGCCATCACCTCCTTCAGCATCGGGCTAATTAGGAACCGAAGCCCGACTTGATAGATAAGCCAAATACGAACCAGGATGTGGTCCCCCGTGCCCACCATTAGGTTATAATACTGGTTTGGCATGGGATGCTCTATTTTAATATCCTCGGGGATGCCATGGTCGATCCTGAACTTATTCAAAGTTGCATCGTCATAGACCAACAACTAAGCTCGGTTCAACTCCATGTTCTGAAAACAAAAGCAAGACAGTTAGAACGAGCTCAGCCAGATA
>BRYF01000009.1:6377500-6382500 GCA_030159135.1 Actinidia polygama
TTGTTTGGTAAAATAATTTTTGAAAATTTTTTTTCTAAATTTTTCAAAAAATAAAAAATAAAAAAATATTAAAAAGTTGTCTTCAAATTCTCAAAAATTATTTCTCTAATATCCCGTGATTCCAACCTCTGCCATCTAGATCTCCAGCCCTTCAACCCCTAAGATGAACCCTTTAGGACTTCTCCCAACTCCTACAGGGGTGCATCCTCACGATTTCATTAAATCCTAAACCATTTACAACAACATAGACGCTAGCAGTAAAATCCAACCCCGTCAATAGCCATCACTGCCTCGTCACACCATCAATATTGGTGATCGGATCATACTCCAAGCTGGTGAAAATTGATTGATCCCTCTCTCTAATGGTATCCCATCCTTTCTCTAATACATCCTCTCACAACATCCTCTTTCTAGTTAAAACTCCTCACTAGTAAGTTGGGTGAGATGTGATGTTGGGATGGCGTTGGTAATGGCTTAAGCAGAGTTAGGGTGGGAGGAGGGAGGTGGTGCACCGTGGTGAGTATGAAAGAGGAGTTGGAGAGCGGTTATGAAGGTGGAGGCCAACAATGGTGGTGCTATGGGAAAACTGACAGTAAGGATGTTAAAGGGCATTTTTTTGTCTTTACACTATTGAAAACTAATGTTAAGAAATATATAACGGTAGAATAGAAATTGTTAAAACTTTGGATGCTTACATCAGCAATTTTAGTGCTTGTTAGTTACGGGATGGGAAAACTGACAGAGATACTCAAACCTGAAGGGTTGCTATTGTCATTTTTAACACTTGATGGGAAGTATCTGTCATTACTTCAAACCTCATGGAAGGTCAGTGTAATTTACCCATCATTTTCTTATAAGTGTAGAAGGTAGAAATTAAAAAGAATAAGAGTCTCAAAATATGAGCTCATGCATATGATCATGGTTCCACTAATATATGTAAATTGGAACTTATTGTTCTTCCAATAATGGCAAAGTTCTTCCTTTTCTTCCTAGCATGTAGTCATGATTGATAATGGTTCTGTTTGGCTGAAGAGAAAGTTTAGTAAAATGGCGTGCTAGACAATATTAAAAAACATTTTTAGACAGAAAAGATGTCAAAACTCAAACAGACAATTGTTAGGAAAAAAAAAATATGAAACACAAATAAATAATCAGAACACAATTTATAATGAAAACATACAAAATTAAGAGAAAATAAATAAAAAACTGGCCTGTAAGATTGTGAAATACGATGATTGTTGTCCTAAACTAGTTATGTTTCTTTATGTGAATGTTTTAACGGACTGCAGCAGTTCTAAGATTTAACTCAGTGCTCACAAACCATCTTTATTTAGTGTTCACATCTATTAGGAAAAAAAGAACCATCACGTATAATTTGCTCAGAACTCATAAAATTAAAATATAAGATGAGTATAGAAATTATCCAACATGTGAATGTTTCTTAATTTCTTATAAACAAGGGCACATATATATAGTTCTTGAAAAGTATAACTACCCAAGAACTAAATGATCCAAATAACTCAATATTAAATTTAATATTTAAGATATTATAAAATTGTTAAAGTTTTGAAACATTTTTAATAATATTCCAATAGCAAAATGTGTTGAAAGTTGAAGAGAATTTTTCAAATTAGCCAAGCTTAAGAAAAAGAAAAAGAGAAGGGAGGAGGAGGAGGAGGAGAAATCATGAATATTACTTTGATTGATTGAATCAATGAAAGCCTTCTAATCTTATCTACTCCTAAGTTACAAACTATTCTTATCTAATTTGTATTTGCTCCTATGATATAAAATAAATAAAAGATAAACTGAATTCAATTTTATTTTCATTGAAGAAACAAAGGAAATCACATAATTTTATTTGCAATAAGGCCTGGTTTGGCCTAGATAAAAAAACGTCAGTTTTTTTACTTTCGGCTAAAATAAGAAAAGTGAGATAAAAAAATTAACTGTTCTTGTTTGGAATGGCTAAAAAATTATCTAGCTTTTTAGTAATGAATTAGTAAAAAAAACACTGATATTGATTGTGGATTTACCAAAAATTTATGTCGAAAGGGACCTAAAAAATCATCCTAGTCTAAACTATCATGCAAATTAAACGACCGGCCAAAAAACAAAAAAAAAATCTAGCCCAGATGAGCAGTTGAAGTCCTTTTATAACGGTAACTAATCATTAGCAACCACTACTTCATCCACATTAAAATTATTCTAAGGTACCAAACAATCTTTTCATGGGCTAGCAGCCACTTCCATCTTTACTATGGGAATCACATTTGACAGTTGTTTCCCAAAGTCTTGTACCCTCCACATTTTTCCTATAACTCATTTGTCTTCTTACAAAAGAAAGAGAAAATAGAAAGATTCTACCCATCTAAGCTTCTTGGAGATCAGCATGAAATAATCCCATTTTGAGGACTAACATTCAATTTCAAGTCTGGTTTGGGATAATTTGCAAATTATTGTTTTTGTCGTGAGTGAAGTTTTTTTCATTGTTTGATCACATTTTTATTTTATTTTTTATTTTTTTGTTGAAAAATTGGAGAATTTTTTTATGAAAAATGACTCAAATTCAAATTAATTTCCAACCCAAAAATAAAAGAATTAATGTGACCAAAAAATGAATAATATTAAAAAAAAAACTTTAATTATTGAAGATAAAATAATTCAAATAAAGGTTGCAATGTGTCCTTTCAAAATGTACTGCAATTACTTTAGGAGCAAAAAATATTGCAATCAGCTTATTTCTTGGAAGAAGAAAAAGAAAATATTGCAAGAGAAAAGAAAATACTGCTAACTTTAGTTTTCAAAATCAGTTTTGCATAATAGTTTTCAGAAAATTTGTTTAGTTATAATGGTTTTCAAAAGTGTTTTTCTGAGAATTTTTTAAAAAATGAACACATTTTTTTATAACATATTAAAAATATATCTTTAAATTCTCAAAAATTATTTTTGATAAAAAAATAATAAAGAAGTTTTTTTGTTATGAAAAACAATTTTTAAAAAATTAATTTAAAAACTAAACCAAACATATATACTCAACTCCCTAATAATTTCTCAATCAGTAGCATTGAATGCATTCCAAAGTACCATTTCTGAAGATGTCCTAACCTCTCCACAACTAAAAAAAAAGCCTATATTTATCTTCCATTCGGTGCATTAATACTTAGTAGCAAGGTTCACCAAGAACTGTCAAACTTTTATGGAGGTTGAATAGTTCACAAGTAGCAACACCGCATCCCTAAAATTTATTGTGAATTTTTTATGTTTAGTTCAGTTTTTAGAATTATTTTTGCATAATAGTTTCAGAAATTCTGTTTGGTTGTGGGCTTTTTGAAACTTGTTTTCTAATAATTTCTCATATAAGAACGAATTTTTGAGAAACATCTATTAAAAGATGTGTCTTCAAATTCTCAAAAATCAAATTCGTTAAGAACTGGATAATATATGAAAAAAATAAATATTTTTGTTCCCAAAAATAATTTTTAAAATTTATTCTGCAAAACTAATTCTGAAAATTGAATCAAACATAAAACGTTAAAACATTTTTGGGACACGAAAACTTACCCTGATAATTAAACTTTTTGAGGTTCTATTGATTTAGCCATCTCAAATATAAAAAAATGATTTTTATTCTACTTTTCATATTTTAGCCAAAATACAATAAATTTGAGATTTTTTACGTAGGTCAAACAGGGCGTAGGAACCCTTTAATAATGTACGGAATTATAATCAAGTTTTGATACTTGTTAAATTCAGCACTGCTATAGTCCCATAATTTGGAGGGAAAAAAAATTCACAGAATTCCAAATAAATGGATTCGATGTACTTGACTATGTGAAATTTACACACTTAATTAAATCTGAACCATTTATTTTAAATTCTGAAAAATTTTCATCATTCAAATTTTGGAACATTACGCAAGGTTTCTCTATTAAATTTGGTAAAACTTCATTAGAACATTGGATTAACATGGTGGTGTACATCATACATATGTAAGAGTAGAACTAACGGTTACTTATTCAAATGATGCATGTGATCATCAGAGCACTGACACACTGAGAAATAGTTGCTGGGCAATTGACTTTGATCCAAGGAGCCAGAAGCCTAACATGTGGGTGTGTCGGTTCCAAATTCATAGTTTAATTTGACTAATATCACAATCCTCAGTTTATAGTATAGAATATAGTTATATTGTCACAATCATTTTGGGTGGTAAGATTTAATGGGTGAGTGATGGGTAAATTTCTATAACCTCACTATCTTATTTTTTGAAAAAAAAATACTTAAATTTATTGGTTAGAGTAACTAATACTACTATAATGACCATAATAAGTTCACAATTACATCACATGTTATTATTTATTAGGCCCTGTAATGTGTTATATCATATTACTGGACAATTTTATTTTTGTTGATGCTTATTAGCAGTTACTTCTATATTCTTTTGGTTATGCTTATTAATTAGCTGTATTTTTGAACTTTCTATATTGAAAATTGTCCCAAATTGTTCATCATAGCTTTTGCTTCTGATTAAAGTCGGAAAAAAAACTAATTTTTGAAAACTCTATTTCGATACTTTTCAACTTACATTGTTGAATAATCGAATTTGAGCTACTACAAACACCCCATTAATTATATCCAAATAGGATCACCATGCTGTTATTTTATTTGATTAAATAAACAATAACTTGCAGCATCTTTAGTTGAAGTAACTTGTACATCGAGAGAGAGAGAGAGAGAGAGAGAGAGAGAGAGAGAGAGAGAGAGAGAGAGAGAGACTTTCTTGTTAGACTTTTGAGGTTTTTGCATGGGCCATATAAATACATTGCAACTACTAGGCAAATACCAGTACTTAACATTCTTTCTGACCAAGAATACAGAGAGAGAGAGAGAGAGAGAGAGAGAGAGAGAGAGAGAGAGAGATTAAATTTAGTGTGATTTATGAAGAAAGCATGGACCAACTAGCTAGCATGGCCTCACAATACGTAGGAGAAAAAAAT
>BRYF01000009.1:6420000-6422500 GCA_030159135.1 Actinidia polygama
AGCCTATTGCCTTATTGCCTACAGAATATTGTAGACTTGCTATCCTCTCTGAAAAACTGTAGTTTCATTTTAGCTTACAATCATTAATGCTTGTCAATGGGGCCAGAATTATTGTGGGGGAAAAACTGTGTAGTGGGGGCAAAACCATACATGAATTTTTCATATGTGATTATTAGAACATATACCTAATCTATGCAAATCTTATATTAGAGTTGTCCTAAATAAAAAAGTATAATAATAAACTTCCCATCTTTAAATATTCTTTCATTTATCACCTTTCATTTCCTTTAAGTAATTTTTGATGAAAATGAAAATGTACCCCACCCACCCCCATTTGGATTCAATAAAAATATCTAATAATTCAAAATCCAAATATCTCAAGTCTAAGATTTTGGTTTTAGTACAAAATGAAAAATTATGCATTTTTATTTAAAAGGATGGATTGAAAGATAGCTTGCTTTTCATGTAAAACACTCTTAAATAGTCGTAGTCATAGCCTTGGGCCAAATTTTAATTGCAAAATACAGTTTTTCAAAAATGCATATTTCCACACGTAACAAGATTTTTGGTAGTCTACAGACACACTACGACAACAAACTCATAACACACAGCAAAAACAAACTTACGGCTAACATGAATCGAATTCACATAAATGGATGCAAAATCACATATTAATATTAATCTAGTTATTTAACTAAGGTTTGGGGTGTTACATTCTATCTTCAATAGTGGATAGTTTTCGGTATATTTTGGATGCTTGTTCAGTAGGGTTCTATGATGTATTTTGGTTCCTAAGAGGATGCCAAATGAGTGGTTTATTTGCACATGATCACAGTTGCGGTAGAGATAAACAAACAGGAGCAGGAGCTCATATTGAAGATGGAATACTTCATTATAGATATTCCAACATCCTTAAAATATGCGTTCATGTGAGTTGAATAAATGTTGTCCAACTTGAGGACAATTTTTTTTTTTAGGGGGGGTCCTAATGTAGTAGAAATGAGTGTAATAGTAGTACTACTTTATTTAGGCTAGAGGAATTAGTTTGAGTCTGTTGGGCAATAATGACATGAATAAGAGAGAGACGGGACAACCAAACATCTGAATAACCAAATCCAAGGTGTGCCTTTAAGAGAGTAATAATTGATTCTTGATGAATTGAGATTGTACTTTGAGAGCTAGTGCTCTTGTATTCCTAGGTTTGAGATTTTCTCTCTTCAAGAATCCGTCATGACCACAATCCGTCATGACCACATAATTGTGATAATTTTCACAAAGTCTACATTCATAAGATACTAATGTTATAAGTAGAGAAAGTGATACTCATACATACTATTAGTTATAGTGTGCAGGTGTAATGAGTCATGGTGTATGTGGATGTAGTGAGTAATATTGTGTGGGGGTGTAGTGAGTAATGGTGTATGTAATCACTTAGTATAAATAAACAATAATGTGTTAGGGTAGATTAGTTACCATAATCACTTTCTCTCTCATGGTATCATTGCATAAAAAAACCTAACCCTAGCTACACAGCACACAAGCCTCCACCCGCGACCCCTTTCCAACCACCAGCGAACCCTTGCAACCCCGTCTGACCCCTCCGACCTCAATGACCCACTACTATTGAGGCTCTCCGCCTCCTAGTTGGAGGGGTCGGCACCACTATAGGGCTCTCTTATTAAGCCCTCGTTGGCCCTGTTCACGTTTTGCCACAACAATTTAGGTGTTTTTTGAGAATAGTTTCAATTTATTATGGTCCTTTTGATCTATTGGCTATGTTTGTGATGGCCAAGTTGCTTCCATTATTTTATGAGTTGTTTCGAAGCTCTGTTTCCGCTCGACAATTCTAATCTTGTTTCAATTGTGGTGCGTTGCCTAATTGTCATGGTATGATTTATTATTATTGCTTTTACCATTGTTAGTTCGTTGATTCTCCCTACTCTTTGTGGTTACTATATGTTCATTTTTGGGGCTTTGTTTGTTATGGATACCAAAACTATGGATTTGTCGGCCCCCTTCCTTCCTCTGGTTCTTCTTGGTCCCATATGTTGTCTATTCTTGCTATCTGGTTAAATGGACATAATTATGCCCAGTGGATCAAATTTGTTGAGGTTTATTTTATAGCCAAAAATAGTATAACAAACCCCAGACAAACAAATAGATTCTACTTATGATGATTGGTGTGTTGAGGATGCTTAGATTCACATCCATTTGTGAAATAATTTGGAGCCCAAAATTAGTGGTAGTTCAGCCAAGCTTGTGTGGGAGTGTGCCAAGGAGATGTATTTGATATTGATAATTTGCGTCGTACATATGATCTCTAATCTCCATGCCCTTGGTGGTATGAATCTTGAGAATTACTATGTCAAGTTCTGGATTGTTTAGGACCTTGATTTGTCACATCGTGAATCTATGCGTGTTGCTTGTTTCCTATTTGGTTTTCCCTCTAGTTTTGACTTTGTTCATGCTCAACTCCTTAGTTCTAAGGAGTTGCCCTTTC
>BRYF01000009.1:6500000-6502500 GCA_030159135.1 Actinidia polygama
ACTGTGAAACGACGTCGTTTTTGTCGAATCAATGCAAAACGACGTCGTTCCATTTAGTCGAGAAATAGTCTCGGCTAAATAGAGTGGCGTCATTTTGTATTAATTCGACAAAAACAATGTCGTTTCACGGATGTTATACACTTATTATAAAAAATTTATTGTAATCATAGCATTTCTCATTTTGGAAGCTCCGCATATACGTGGACTGAAAAGCCGTACAAGTTCTTCACTGGGTAAGACACCACCACGTGTACAATTTCATTGTTGACTTCGTACACATGATTGGTTTCGCCTCGAGAAAATTTAAAAATATATAACCAGTAAAAAAAATTATTAAACACGAGAAAAATAAAAAAAACAAATCAATTAAAATAACTTAAAAAAAAAACACTAGCGCAACCTAAGCCAAGGTATTGGTAGGGGATGTACACAGTCTGAATTAGACCGGTTCCTTAGAAAATTGATAACATTGGTTCTACAAAATTGGAAATTACAACCTAACCAGTAACATTAGTTCCCAGTGTTGAGGTAAAAATTCGGAGAGAGCAACTAACAGTCACAATTACTTAAGAACTGACTTGGGCACTTGCGCAAGGAAATAAATGTTACCAGGGGTCGGGGTGAAGCGCTCAAAATTCTTCTAGTGTGGCGATCAAATATTTAAGAGAGAAGGTAGAACTTTGAATGCGAAATGCTCTAGACAAAGGCACAATTGAACTTACTTTTTTTAAAGGTGGAGAATCTCTCAACGGAAAGAGGAGATTGTAGACCAATTATAGGATAACCGTGGGGTTGCGAAGTAATTGGCGGAGATTATGGCCGAAAGGGGCCAACTGGAGATTGCATGTATCTCAGCTTGGAAGATCTTGCGCATGGGGTGATGTCTATTAGCGATGGACAACTTAGTGGCGGTCGAAGTAGGGTAACATGGTCATCTTGGGATAAGTCATTCTTCTATTTTGAAACAACTATTTAGGTAGGAGTAAATCTATCTCTTGTCATCCAGTATGTTTGAGACGATGATTTGCTTGATTGATGACATAAGGGTAACACTTTTCTTTACCCCCAACATGTCTGAAATTTTCATGAACGTGGGACTTGAATTGCGAAAGAAGAGATCAGAGACAGATAGTGTTCCATTGGGCGTGCTAAAATTTGTACACACAAATTTCATATTTGAAAATAAAATAAAATATAGAGTGAAAAAATTGATATTTTATTAATTTGAAATAAAATGAGTACAATTTCTTGGCTTTTTCTTATACAAAAGAATAATCTATTGATTATTCTCTTTTTGAATTTTGAATTTTGAATTTTGAATTTTGACTCGAGGCCTCGAATTGAACATTGCAATCTTCTTTAATCTTGCTAAGATGACGACAAACTTAATTGTGTTGACTTGATGGCTTGACGGCCGGATCTCGAGTTGAATGACTCTTCTTCAATTCAGTAGAATAAGAGTTTGCTTTCTTGCTATGAACTCCTTCACTTAATCTGTAGCCTTGAATCATGATAGACATCGATGGAGTTTTGTGTGAACAACTGCTCTCTCTTTCTCTTTACTTGATTTGTGTCTTCTTTACTTGATGGAATGAAGACATGTGTGTGAATTTATGTTGAAGGCCACCCCCATTTATATGGGAGTGTGGTAGAGAGTCGTGAGAAGATTTAATCACTTAAGTAATTATCTCTTATTTACTTAGAGATGAACACAAAAAATAACCTCAATATTTATCTCTTTATTTATAATAGAGATAAAATATTAAAATATTATTTTTAATAGTTTTGACAAGTGACTTAATCTGATTGGCCAAAAACATGCTAAATGACAAATGACACCATGGTTGTTGGACCATTAATTTAGCTATAAGTTGAGACTTTGATTATGTGATTTTTAGTAGTTTGACAAGTAACAATCTCTGCGCCAGAAGGATGCGCTGGCGATGTCCGGTAAAGCCACGAGGACACCTTTGCCTGACGTCCGACGTGTTTCTCATAAGCCACACGTGTCTCCCTCCGCAATCTGAGGTAAGTGAATCAATTCTGGAAGCTTCGTACACGTGGCCTAAATGGCACAAGTTCTTCTCTGGTAAGGCACCTCCACGTGTATGCATCCATACAGTTGGCACGGCCACGTGTATGCATCCATACAGTTGGCAGCCACGTACCTCTTTTTTATGATTTCTATAAATAAGTAAGTTGGTATTTTGCTCTGCGTCTACTCGGTACAGGCACGTACGTGATACCATAATTTTATTCTGGAAAATGTTATGGGTACACCCAAGTTGTACCCCAAATGCACACTTGATGATGTGGAGCATTTGGATTGGTTGAAAAGATTGGGTGGACCCCACACCCAGCCAATCCAAATGCTCCACCTCATCAGGTGTGCATTTGGGGTGCAACTTGGGTGTACCCATAGCATTACTCTTTTATTCTATTTCCAAACTTTTGCTTTTGGTACCCGCCAAGAAAAATTGGAATTCTTTCTTTTGTACCT
>BRYF01000009.1:6525000-6527500 GCA_030159135.1 Actinidia polygama
AAAAATGAACATTAGATGACGAATGAAATAAAATACTTGGAAAGGTTAAAAAAGCAATACCATCTAATCTGAGCTCTAGGGGAAACCTTGAGTCTTATCCAGACTCCGACTCAGAGTCTGAGCTGGAGTCCAGACTACCTGATAAGGAGTCCGGACTACCCAATAAGGAGTCCCTTGGTAAAGAATCCAAAAAGGGATCTCTAATTTTTTTCCCAACCACCTAAGCAAAGTCAAGTCGGGGATGTCAGGAAAAGCCCTCCTAGCTATTTTCTCTATATCGCCCCTGATAACTCCTAGACACTCTACAGTGTCATCCTAGGAAGGGCTGTCACGCCCAATGTGTTCTTGGATAGGGCGGGACTCACCCTCATCGCCCGAAGTAGTATCCTTGCTTGCCCCCTTAACTCCGTTCGCGCCGCTAGATGATACCTCTCCACGGACATTATCAAAATACCTCAGGAACGTCTTCGACTTGAGGACCTTAAAAATATCAAAGTAGCCTCGTGGTTCTATGTTCTTGAGAATATAAGCCATCTTTTTGGCCTCGATCTCGGACAGGGCAGGCAACTTGTTGTAATGTTTATCTAGAAAATGAAGGGCGTTAGTCCGGAAAAGGTGAGATAATACACTTGGAATAAATTAGAATAAAATGATGAAAGTAAGACTAACTTGGAGTACCCCACACTCTGGGGATTCACGGGATTCTGACACTGGGAGGCATGCTCAGGAAGAACTCCCACTCATCCCCCGAGACGAAAAAAACCTTTTCTTCCATCCCTCCACTTTGCTGGGCGACCCTTTGATCAAATTTCTTCCCGGCCTCACCTTGAAATAAAACCACTTTGAATCTGGCAACGGGCTGAGAAAGTACAAGCACCAAAACTCGTCGCAGGACATGTGGCGCTTGTAGTATCACCATATCACCAACACGCAGAAAGTTGGGTAGGGCAGATTTTATAGTGGTTCAAAATCCTACTAATAATGGGGTAAACTGGAAACCTTAAACCAGTTGGAAAGACAACTTCATAAAAAGCCACCTCGCCTAGGTGGGTAAATATCATCTCGCCCTCTACGAGGATCCTGATTTGGACCCCAGGAGGAAAATAGTATTTTCCCTTAACTTATCTAGATCGCCATGGGTCATGACGTCCATCTCAGGGTCTTCTTTATGGATGGATGAATCTCCGTGAAGGGGACCTTCAGGGGGCGAAGAAGGGGACTGGTTTACATCATCAGTCATATAGGATTTCACTCCTAAATGATCGGATACCCAGGAAGGCAAAGAATTTTCTAAACTTCCGTCTCCTAAGTCGATCCTGTTGGACATGCACTAAGGATTATGAAATTAAAGGCGAGAGCGGTATTGAATACTTAATGAGGAAATGGAAGAAGTGGCGAGCTGTTTAGAGTGAGGTGCACGTCAGAGCTGGAGCAGCAGTTTGGCAACGGAAGCAAGAAATGTAAAATGAGTAGGGAGGACCCCCTATTTATAGGAAACACCAAGGGTTTGGATCCATCCTACTCGACGGTTGAGATCTCGCAACGATTTAAATTCCAAGATGAAAACTTCTCTTCCCGCCGAAACACATTATTATGCCATTAATGCCATAAGCCATGTGGCCTCTTTTGAATAAGGTGCATTAACTACATTCGCCGCGTAGCACCTCATGAGGAAACGCCATCATAATGCGTCCACATCATCGATTGACGATCACCTCCATTGGTACTCGAAGGTCTCGAGTGTTCCACCTTGGGACTCCAAGTAGAAGGCTACTGATGTGGGATAAAATATTCGCACTTCGCCAAAGGTACCACGTCGCCCACCTTCAAATAAACACCTCCATGATACTACTCTGTCGTCCCCAACACTGTTTATGTCGCCTGTCACTCTCCATCTTGCCAATGGGCGACAATAGTTATGCTTGTCCAGATGCTCCACCGCTAGGTTTATCTTTGAGGATCGCATTGCCATATCGCCATTATGGTCATGATCGCCTATCTTGTCATTGCTTGTTATTCATCAGTACGAACATAAATTTGCCAGTCTTCACACCGCGAATGGGCGAGGTGAAATACATTGCTTATCAAAGGCCATCTCCATACGGACTCCATCTCCACAGGGGTTCTATCTACACAAGAAAACTACCTCTAAAGAGATTCTCTCCATCACGACACCTACAATCACGGGATGTTATCCAGATGTCAAATCTCCCTATTAAATCTCCGATATCTTCGGAATATATTTCCATACTTAGCCGTTCGAGGATCACGCCACAGTTTTCTTACACAACTCTCCATTCTCCATCTATATAAAGACTGCTCTCCCATAATTATGAGGTACAAAGAAAAATACGCTCAATACACATTTCATAGTGCATTCTCTCTGGAGATCTCATTTTTATACTTTGCCTAGTTATTATAGCCTTGATCTGATTTTCATGCCGGAGGAGTTTTGAGCGGTCTCATCCCGGCCGTTTATTTTTGTCTACCTACATAGGTC
>BRYF01000009.1:6540000-6542500 GCA_030159135.1 Actinidia polygama
AACTATATTTTTCAACGAGACTCAGAACTTGAGGTTGATTGCATATGTTCAAACCCAAACCTTAGAGATCATGCTGTGCTCTGCATTTTCAAAAATGGAAATGTGGAACTACAAGGTTGTATCATTTATGTCTTTGTTTCTAAGTTTAACAATCTTTTAGAAATACCTATTTTAACAAGGACCCAACTTATTTCATTTTGGATTACACAGTATTTCATTTTGCGTTCATTTTAATAATTTAATTTTTTTATATTATAGATTTCATTATGAAAGCTAATATTGTAAAAACTAATATTAATTGGATACAAATCAGTATCGGTTCAATACTATTATATAATTTTATAAATAATTGTAACACGCATGATTATACCATTTATCTTGATATAAATTGATATTAATCGATTATAGATTTGTATCCGATCAATAACTTTTCAGTAAGATTTACAATATGAACGATTTAAATAATCAAATTAAATTTAAAATAGAATTCAAAATGCTTAAATTGCATTGTTCAAGTCCAAATTGGGACCGCATAGAAGTTGTGTCCTTTAAACAAACGTTTGCCTGTAAAAGACTGCATACTTGAGCTATAAATGATTTGAATAATCAAATTAGGTTCAAAATAAAATTCAAAATTGGAACCAGAGAGAAGCTGCGTCCTTTGAACAATCTTAGCCACGGCGGCACCAAGGTTGATGTACGAGGTGCTCCTTAGAAGCCACGTGTCTTCCAACAAACTTAATTAACTTGCCTAACTCAACTAAATCTGCCCATCCTTGTCATCGCCATGGACCCCATATTCTAAGAAGTTCCGTATACACGTCGCAAAAAATAACATTCAACTCCATTGCTTAGGCACTGATACGTAAAATACATATTTTTAATACAAATAATGCATATATGGATTGAACATATGAATGTAGAGTTTTTTACCAAACCAAACTCAAACAATTTTAAATCAAATTTATTATATTCGTAAAATTTTTCATAAAGTCATTCAATCAAATTTTAGAGTGAATATACCATTATAATCGTATTTTTATTTTACGACTTTTCAAATTTTAAATTCTAGTCGTGTTTTCATTCTACGATTTCATGAGAAATTGTGATTTAAGTTCCACCACTATAAATATATATATAAATTTGATAAATAAGTTTTAAAGTGTTCCAATCTAATATATTTGATAAAAAAAAAAAAACTTTGGTTTGGTAAAAAAATATCTGCAAATGCATATATTGTTTGTACTATGTTTTAGCATTGACTCGCTCCAAAGCACATGTGTTTTCTTTGGAAAATTCTCGGCCAACTTCTTGCACCTTATATTCTTTGAAAAATTCTGAAGTGTAATCTAAATCGTTTATCTTACAAGGCTTAGTGGACAAATTATCAACTTAATTTAAGTTAGTTGGATATAGATAGATACAAAATCGGATTACATTTGGTTTTGTAAATATAGATGATTTATTCTAAAAAATCAAAACATGATGTCCCAAATTCAATTTTTAAAAAGCATCTGTTGTAACCCACATATTTAGAATGCTGAGTTTATAACAAATACGGATTTTTCAAATTAATGCGAGTTTGTTTTAATATTTTTGAAGGAGAAAAAATTGAAATGTACGTCCATCTGAATTGAATTTGTTAAGGATTTAAGAAGTTAATTTTTTACTTTTTTTTCTTCACTAAATTTTGTCTATTTTTTTTTAATTTGTGGCGAGATTTGTTGAGAAAAACAAGAAAAGATAAAATCATAACACTTCAAATTTGTGAAGAAATTTTTAAAAAAATATCCATCGCTTATCTTTTGAGAATAGATTATGATAAACTTAAGAGACAGACATTTAAATAATTACATCTCTATCTCTATCTCTATCTCTATCTCTATTGATTTATAAATATGATATATTTATATAACTAATTTGAACGGAATAAAATATTACTTGAACGTAAATCATCATAACTGAATCACGTAAACTCTTTCGTGTGATCTTTTCTCATAATCTCCCTTCTCTTCATATTAGTTTCTATAAGCCCTGCCTCACTAAAATTAGAACTATACTTTTGTGTTTGAAGATCTTTTTCTTCTACAAGTTTCCATGTTTAAGAATCTTCCAGAAATTCCAACGGGTAAAAAAAACGTAAAAGAATGTTAGTGGTAAATTCCAACAGGGGTAAACTTTGATTTGAAGCCACGTGTCTAGGTGACAAGCATTGAGCTTTCCTAGGTAGGGTTAGAGCTAGAGCATGTCATATTGTTCCATCCATCCTTGTCATCACCATGGACCCCACCTTCTAAGAAGCTTCGCATATACGTGGCCAAAACGTTCAGTGTGTTTAGATACAACGTGTAAAATACATACGGGTCGTAGGCACGTGACTCACTTCACATACGATTGTATATATAACTCCTACGATGTCGATATCCGTACATTGTTCTATCGACTTCCTTAACTATGTAATCCAACCACCTACCTTGTATGGAAAGTTCTATTCAAATAT
>BRYF01000009.1:6592500-6600000 GCA_030159135.1 Actinidia polygama
GGGTGCTTAGAACTGGCGAAAAATTACTAGTTCTGGTAAATTTTCACGTGGAGATTTTGTTGAGCATAGGTAACTAGCTTCGCTATTTCATTATCGTTGTCTAAGTGGCCATTGCGGTCCATGTCAGCTTCCTTCATCACTCGGCGGGCTTTCCACCCTCCAAACCAAATCCCGAGGCTCTGGAGTGCCTCCTTGAGCTCTTCACGGCTAGTCCGACCGTCTTGGTCTCCATCAAAGCCGCGGAGCCAGGCTTTGAACTCCTCCACTGTCATCTGGTTGGGCTGCTGCACCTGATAGCAACACATTAAAGCCATCTCTCTCTCTCTCTCTCTCTCTCTCTCACACACACACACACACACACACACACACAGAGAAAGGCAACAGAAGCTTGCTTTTAAGTTGATCATAAGTTTGGGAGGGAATCACAATACAGTGGAGAAGGAATCTGCAAATGAAGCAATTGATGGTTTCAGGTGCACTTTGCATTGGCATCTTTTTACTTTTGAATCGCATTTGTTATGCCACTAGTTTTTCCACGCATTAATTAGAAATGTGCTTGATTTGTTTTAATCAATTAGAGAGCTTTTTTTTAATTAGAAAATGATTTAGCCCCCCACCCCCCCCACCCCCCAAAAAATAGATCTCTTGTAGAGGCAAAAAAAAATATTGTAAACTAGGAAATTAGTCGAAAGGACGAATCGAAAAGCTATCCCGCTCCAGTCCCTCGTAATTTGAAGCATTTCAAGAGAGAGATTTTCAATTTTACATATACCAGAATTTGACATTGGTAAAAAAATAGTCCGTGATTATAGTAACCCATTCTTCTAAACAATGTGATAACATGCAAGTGGTATCACGCTTCTGACATGACATGGTGTCGAATAATAAATACCCAATTTTAGCTAGTTTTTGTTTAATAGATTTTTTTAGTTATTTTGATATTTGAGTTTTCTTGATTTTAAAGAACTCTTTTAATTGTTTGATCAGAATTTTATATTTTTCAATTCCTTTTGATGAGATGAATTTAAAGATGTAAAAATTTTCATCTAATTTGAAAAAAACTAACTCAAGACAAAAAGTTTCATTTTTACTCGACAAATTAGCTAAATTTCTTGTCTTTGAGTGGATTTTTTTTTTTAAATTTGAACATTTTTTTATATATTTAAATTCTTTTTGTTAATAGAAACTGAAAAAATGTAAAATCTTGATTAAATGGTAAATTTTTTTTTACTAAAGAACGAAAATTCTACAACTAAAACAACTAAAACTATCAAAAAAAACTAGCTAGCATAACTAGGCCTTAAATGGTTAGCCAGCTAATTTTAGTCTTTTGGCATAAATGTTTGATCATGTTGCTTTATTCTTGCAACCATGGGGTAAAGAAATGTTGGTATAAATTCTATATGCTGGGTGTCTAAAGGAGAAAAAAACCCTAAGCTGCTTACATCGTTGGGTTTGTGAGAAATAAGAAAACTAAAACCATTCATGTCGGGTGAATTCACCGATATTTGTTTTCAAATATTGCATGGTTATCAACCAATGATAAAATTCAATTTTGCTGTACCCACAACTACATTGTTATTTGTTGAGTTAGTGAGAGGCAAGAGATTCAACCCGTCTCATTTTTGAGATTTTATTAATTTGTGACGCTATGCAGAATCGTCGCCATTACGCTCGGTATTTGATCACGAAGGTGCATGGGCCTGAAACCTAAATGAGTAATCAAATTATCAATGCCACAATGTTTCTTATACCACTTAGCTCCCATGTGGAGCTCGTTTAGATCCAAACGAGACTTTGGGCTTTTTTCTTTTTAATTGGAAATTCTTAGGTATTGACGTGTTTTTTTCCCATTCAAATGGTATGTGACGATGGGATCAATTTGACATAAATATAAAAGTTTAATATCTAATTTGTAGGAGTAAAAAACATAGGGACAAAATTAAAACTCACTTCAAACTACTCCACAAGAGTGTAAAATACGAGTTACCCAAAAAAATTGGAAACTATGTGTAGTTCAGTTTTCAAAATTAATGGTACATAATACTTTTTTAGAATTTATTATTGAAATTAATAACATTCATTGTTTTTCTATATTATTCATATTTTAGCGGAGTTATTCTTTGAGAATTTGAAAATATTTTTTCAAAATACATTCTTTTATGTTTTTTTTTTCAAGAAATAAGTTTCGTAAACTGCCAATCAAAATGCAACAAAATATGGACTAAGGGATTGATATAGTGGTTGAAATACTCTCTTACTTGACGTGATACCTAGATTTGAATCTTATTGCTGCAAAATACAGTTTTCCTATCCCCTCTAAGAGCATCTCCAACGATTTTTGTTATTTTACCAATGCTATTGTCAAAATTTAGAATGCTACAATGTTATTTTGTTATTATTTGGCAATATTGTTGCATTGATGAATGTTATTTTGGCTATACTAACTCATTTTTTCATCATTGATCAAATTCTAACCCTAGGATCAAAATGATATTTGACACAGATCAAATTTCCACCCTAGGATCACAATAACAATGTCAAATTTTGTGTCAAATTTCGCAAAAGATTTGGCATTTTGGCAATGGTTTTGGCATACCATTGAAGAATGTTTTATTCTTCGGAGTATGTGCTATAATTTAACTTTGGCAACTCATTTGGCATGCTATTGGAGTTATTCTGACGATTGAGGAAAAAAAAATTCTCAACGAAACAATTTTTTTGAAAAAACTATTTGTAAAATTGACTAAAAAAATAATAGCAGTCAAATAGAGGGGACCTTATTCTTTGCCCGTATCTGGTCCGCGACAACACCCTTCACATCCATAAAACAGAGAATAAATACTACTGATTCCACTTTTATGATACTCTGCACAATATATTGATATCCTGAAACCAATAGTGATCCATCACTTTGTGACCGACCCACATGCAATTGATTCCAAGTTGATGATAAGAAGGAACAAAAGGCAAAGAATAATTTATTAAAGGGGAGGAAGAAAATTTTGTTACTCTGTCTAGAAATTTGGGAAGGAAATAGAAAAGATGGAAAAGTATGTCAGTAGGGATAACAATTCCCCCGATTAATTTTGGGTCTCGTCCCATCCCGTCCGGTTTAGGGTGAATTTGAAGGAGGAATAAACAGGGGAGTTCCATCCCGAACCTGCCCCCGATTATTCTGATTATGTATAAAAAATTAAAATTATTCGTGTTTTTTAAAAAATATACCGTAATATCTTTACTATATATATATATATATCAATAATTATATAAAAAAATATATAAGTAAAAAAATTATTAAACGAGAAGGGGGAGGGAGAGGAAGTCCAAACCCGTTTATTAAACGGGGCGGGAGAGGCCGAACCCGCTCCGTTGCCATCCTTATATGTCAGAGAATTATAAAGAGTGTAATTAATTTTTTTTATAGTTTTGATAACTTAGTATTCTGCTTAATTTAATTGGGTTCGAGAGAGACTGAATACAAAATTATGGTCTTTACAAGCTGAGTTATCCTCTCAGACTTAAAAAAGTATAATAATAATTTTTTATGTTTCCATGCTCGGGTTCTAGGTTCGCAGGTCGCGAGCTTCGTCGTGGGATTCTTCTAGGGTTGGTTGAGAACATATAAAACATTGCTAAAACCAATGGCTATAGCCTACAAGCATCTATGTAAGACCCAAGGGTTTGGGCACGGTAGATGAAGCACTGCTTTATTATTTACTTTGCTCAACTTCGAATCTTCACATTACGAGCTAGAGTTTCCTTTCCTTTAAAAAAAAAAGGCATTTTTGTGACTAATTTTATATATGTTTCTTGGTCTCACGCCATTCCATTAATTCGTTTTCTTTAATTCAAAACAAAAATACATCGTCACTATTATTAGGGTTCAACTCATCCCATACCTCATCTCTCCCCGTATCTCTCTGTTGGAAAATGGATTTTCAACCTGAATTTTTTTAGATTTTTTTGGCTAATTCAAGTTAAAAAATAAATAAGTTCCGTCAATTTTTTTGAGCGATTCCAAGTGGCAACGTGTTTTTCTATATGTGGAGATGAATATCGAGTATTTTGTTGTTAAAAATCATATACAATTGAATAAGAAATTAACATCAAAGTAAGCTACTTGAATTTGTTAAACTTTGGTGTTCTTGATATTTTTGGGTTTGTCCCACATTGAAAAAAGATAAAGTGTGAAGTGACTTATAAAGTCAAACTTTTACTCCTTGGGATGAGCCCCAAGGGGTACCCAAGTTTTTTAAGGAGATGAGTTATTGATGTACTTGGGCCCAGACTATGGACTTAGTGGGCTAGACTTTAAATTCCACACGCGCGACGCCCACCCAGATCAGACCGTGGGAGCGGGTGAGCGGGTGCGGGGTGTGAGTTGAGATCCCAAGATTTAGGTTCAAAGGGATAACCGAATTATGTGTTGACTCACCTGGGGTCACTAAGGAGAATGTCTCCTACCCTATTCTATGATAAAAAAAATAGTGACGCTGCATCGTGAGAAAGGTTAAGCTATGCTTTTAATGATTTTTATATCTTGATTAAGTTCAAGTGGAGTATAGCAGGATACTCTTAATGAGAATCACCTATATGAGTGTGAATTGGGGCCAGTTCCTTGAGAATGACTAGGCTAAATTCTCTAGTGCACTCAAGAAAAATCAAGAGATGTTCATGACCAAAATGTACACAACTAAAAGAACCAAGGTGTGTCGGAAAAATTCTGTGTGAACTTTATTGTCTTGATTTACACCAACGGATGGACAGTTCAAAGCATCACGTCCACTGATTAGCTAGTAAATCCGATAGTTTTTTACAAGGGAAAGTTCAAGGCTAACCGCTAACTATCCTATGCGGAATTTCTTCTCAATTGAATTTTCTCTCGACATTTTCGTATTGATGCATTTCTTTTTCCATCAATTTCATTCATGTGGGGGATTGTTGAAAAATGGGGTTTCAACTCGAAAATTTTTAGAATATTTTGGCTAGTTCAAGTTAGGGTTCAACTCATCCCATACCTCATCTCTCCCCGTATCTCTCTGTTGGAAAATGGATTTTCAACCTGAATTTTTTTAGATTTTTTTGGCTAATTCAAGTTAAAAAATAAATAAGTTCCGTCAATTTTTTTGAGCGATTCCAAGTGGCAACGTGTTTTTCTATATGTGGAGATGAATATCGAGTATTTTATTGTTAAAAATCATATACAATTGAATAAGAAATTAACATCAAAGTAAGCTACCTGAATTTGTTAAAACTTTGGTGTTCTTGATATTTTTGGGTTTATCCCACATTGAAAAAAGATAAAGTGTGAAGTGACTTATAAAGTCAAACTTTTACTCCTTGGGATGAGCCCCAAGGGGTACCCAAGTTTTTTAAGGAGATGAGTTATTGATGTACTTGAGCCCAGACTATGGACTTAGTGGGCTAGACTTTAAATTCCACACGCGCGACGCCCGCCCGGACCGGGCTGTGGCCGTGGGCTTGGGTGCGGGTTGGGTAGGACTACTATTTTTTACAAAAAAATATTTATTTATTTTTAATAAATAATTTTTTTGAAATTACAGTTTGGTCCTTGAACAGTTGCGTCTATTCAGATGAGTCCTCAAAAAGTTGAGACTGTTCGCCCGAACTCTCGCGTCCTTTCGTTTTGATCCCTGTACGTTTAAATTTTTAACGAATAGATCCCTTGAAGGGTTGCCTTCCTTCTGAAAAGTTGTGTTTTATCATGAAAATGTGTGCCTCTTTGTTGCCTATATATACTTAATCTTCCAACAGTTTAAAGTATTGAAAAATTAGGATTTCTAGGTTAAAGTGCTGCTACAACTCTTCATATTGTTCATTATTTTTTTAAAAGAGAGAAAGTTCGATACATAAATTTAGTTCGCCAGACTTGAAATTAGAAGTGTTTCGATTTCAAGTAGATCGTTGGATCTTGGGAGACATACGCCGATCAACTCGTAGCACTGAAGCGAGTGCGATTTTTGTCTTAAAGAAATTGTGTCAAACACAAGCCTCAATCACTCATTGTCTGATTATACTTATACAAACGATACGTTAATAATTTGCTATTTATGGATTTACGATAAATAGGAAAGTAAAATCCCTTCTGATGTTGAGAAATCAACTACAAGATTTTACCAGACTATTTCAGTTTGTTAACAGATTGTCATTTCCTTACGTACTTAACAAATTTTTTCCTACACTCTATGCCTCTCATGTGGGTCTCACTCCCGAGCTTATACCGATGATTTGAACCTTTAATCTTGTAGGTCTTGCAGTGAAGGTTATTTATGTAAAAACAATTCATATTTTATTTTGTAAAATAGATGATTTAAATTTACAATCATATAAACTGTTAATTTTATAAAATAAAATATGATTTGCTCTTATATTTATGGATGTTCGATAAAGTTGATCATTTATATGTATGATCCTCACAATGGAATTTTTAAAATGAATGATTCAAATCATCCGTATGGGATTATGGGTGAGACCCATAAGAGGGGTATGCACTATGGAGAGATGAATTATTGAGAGAATTTTAATCATAAAAAATAAAATAAAAATCTTGAGGGGGAGCTCATCCCTCTTTTAATGCTATATTTTGTTAGCTTATATTTTCTCAATGTTCTTTATATAGAGAGAGGATATATCAGATTTCGTACAATTTTTGCATATTTGTCGATACACATGTGAAATATTACAGATTTCAGCTCATTCTACAAGTCAGAAACATACTGAAAGTGTTCTAATTATCTCTATCTCTTTCATGACTTTATTTCATGCTCTACGTTTGCTTTGAACATACTATTTTGGATATCTTACACTTTCTTTACATGCTTGTATATGCAAACGGAGGATATTTAGGGTTGGATACTTCCTTAACATCACAAGGGTCGATGCTCATTAACTAAATAACTGAACCCAAGGTGTTTCCAGTAATAGTTTTCCATCGTAAACCAGAATAGCACCCAGAGGCTCTTGTAGCTCTCTAGCCACTATCAGAAGGTTTAGTTATATCCAGAACAGTCCCTATGTGAAGCTGACATGCCACGTCAACTCGCTATGCCACCTGAGCATTCTAGCGGTGAAAAGTGCTACAGTTACAACAAAATGTGTATAACATCCGTGAAACGACGTCGTTTTTTCCGAATTAATACAAAATGACGTCGTTTCATTGATTCGGCAAAAACGACGTCGTTTCATGAATGTTGTACACTTGTTTTACACATTTTGTTATAAACGTAGCATTTCTCTTCTAGCTGTAGTCTCCATGGGTCTAGGCACATAGGAAACCTTATCTAACAGTACGGTTCAGATCCTCTAAAACACATGCAGGTTTCCTATGTGTTCGGGCAAACCCAAATACCCCTCAACAAATATATTTCAGAAAACAACTATCAACATACCACAACAATGCTATCTATATTTATTTACATTCAACATAATGCGAGGTGAAAAGTAAAATTACCTTGAAAAAAATGGTTCAATTTTTAA
>BRYF01000009.1:6620000-6622500 GCA_030159135.1 Actinidia polygama
AATTGATTCACAATACCATTGAACCAACCAACCCATCATCTCAGTTCTCTAATCCTTGAATGCAGCTGGTTTCTCACGAAGGAACTTGGTGTATCAGCGCTGATGCACACTATCAGGGAGGGGAAGGTGCACTAAGACCATCCTCCTAACTATAATAGTGGTTTTCTATTATTTTTTCTCCCATATTTAATGAAAAAAATAGGGCAAAAATACTTTGGCCTCCAATAGGCTTCCCTATTTTTCTTTTTTCTTTTTTAAATTTGAAGGAAAAAATGGGATTGGCCTCCAATGTATTTTCCATTTTCCCATTTCTCCACTTTTTGATTTGAAAAATAATGAGAATTTATTTTTAAAATTCTTATTAATAAAATAAATTTCAAGAAAATTATTTATATTTGATGTAGGAAATAATGAATAATTATTTAAAATCAAGGTAGCATAAAACATAATTAACTCAAAATATTTCACTTATAATAAAATATTACATAAAATAAGATTTACATAAAATATTGCACGTTCGTAGTATAATTGTTGTTTATTTCATTTATGAGCATATCATATTTGTTGAATGGTACGTTTGTATGGTTAATTTTAATTTTATTATTTATTTTATTAAAATAAATACATTAAATAAAATGTGTTGAATATGAATTTAATAGACCCGACATTATTTATTATTATTATATAGATATATACAATTAATAAAGAATAAAAATTAATATATATATATATATATATATATATATATATATATATACAAAATTTTAAAAAATAGTCATAACATTAATATACAAGAGTAAAATAAACAATGTTAAATACCAAATATTTAATTTATCTATTAATTAACATTTTTTTATCTCATTCGGCCTACACTAATCACATAACAATATTCTCCCATTTCTTCTCCATTTTTCTTTTTTTTTTCCCCGGAGGAAAATGAGAAAATATAGGAATGGGGGAAAAATGGGGACACCATTGGAGATGGAAATTTTCTTAATATTTGGGGGGGGGGTGAATGGGGAATAGAGAAATGGAAAAAGAAAATGGGGAATCCATTGGACATAAAAAAAAATGAAAAAAGGGAAGAAAAAAAAGGGAAAATGGGGGAGAGTTGGAGATGGTGTAATGCTTAATTTTAATCAAAATTGTCAAATTTATATTGACCAATGTATTGTTTTGGCTAACTATTAGAATTATAGGTTCTATTTTGACTATTAAAACGGTACATACTGATACGCTTTGATTAAGACAATTCAAATAACAAATCATAAAATTTAAGTGACAAGACACTTTTAAAAGTTAAAACTTTTTGAGTTTTAGAAATATCGAAAAATGTTTTTAAAATTTTAAATTTTTTAAAAATATCATTGCGATTTGTGTACTACATAAATTCTAGCTCACATACACATGTTTGTATTTTGTGCGGAACAGAATATAAAGTTGTGACTTATTTTTCATTCGATACGGTATGAAATTAATCACTCTGATTTGAACCAGTTAAATTACTTACTTAAATTTATGAGTTTTTTTTATTTATATTTAGTCAATTTTTTTATTGTTTGATTAAAATTTTATATTTTTTTAAGTTCATTTTCGTAAGAAGAATTTGTAAATGTAAATTTTAAAAAATGAATTTGGTAAAATGAAAGAATGGGCGCCAACTATTGAAAGGAGAATTTAAGGAGGAGGTAGTCTTTGATTCTGATCGAGCCGCGTGCTAAGGCAGAGGCCAGTCAACAGTCAGCAGTCAATGTGGACAGCTAAACCACAGGCACAGCTAGGCTAATAATGAAGCCAACTCACTCACTTCCCGCCCAAAATCTCTGACAATACCAAGCAAAAACAAACCACCAGTAAATGCCATGTTCCCAACATAAATCGGTTCTGGGCTCATACCACTTTAAATTCAGCTGCCCTATTTATGTAAATCATTAGAAGTTTGATCACAAAATTAATCTTTTTTATAAATTTAATTGTTTCGTCTTAAAACAATACTAATGGTCTTCAAATTTTTTAAAAACAAATGCAATCCCATTATACAGCTAACAGTGTCCGTAAAATACGAATCGTTTGCTCAATGAATTCCACAAAATGAATCATTTGAACCGTTAAATGAATCCTTCCCGAGCTCTCAAGATGAATCCATGGCCCCCTGGCCATCCCCGCACATCCTCTGCCCTATGTTTTTAATTGTAAGATTATATTAGGAAGGAGAAATCACACAAATGAATCTCGAGACGTGATCTTCCAACTATCAATCATACAACGAACAATGTATTCACTCTTTTATGAGAAGGTCAAACCAAAACACTACAACACTTAAAACAAGGTTTTGAAAATGTGATTTTCTAACCACAACCCCTGAGCTAGCTGTGTTTTTATAAGTATGCTACTTAAAGATTTGTTGTATCTATAATATAATACAAAAATGTGTTTGAATTTTTAAAACTATTTTATACTATTTACTATGGGAATTCATTTGAGTTAATTCAATAGCTGA
>BRYF01000009.1:6642500-6645000 GCA_030159135.1 Actinidia polygama
AACATAGTTTTAATTAAAATTTGATCAAAACGACATCGTTTTAAAGGGTAAGCACGGTGCTTACCCTTTCAAGGAGCAACACCTACCCAAACCCTATAAAACCAAATCAAGCCTTTGTTCCAATCAATTGTAGTCGGCTACATGAATCTTTTTACACCATTGAGCTGGATCAATGGTCAAATGTTAACCAAGATTCAATTCGATCATATCATTTTTTACTATCGCATCTAATATTAGCTTCGGTCTACCCCACCTACCCTAATTCCGATAATATATATATATATATACACACACACACACACACACATATCATTTTTTACTTTTGCATCTAATATTAGCTTCGGTCTACCCCACCTACCCTAATTTCAATAATATATATATAGAGAGAGAGAGACACACACACAGACACACACACATGTAAACCTAATTAGTTAATGTACAAATCTAACCTTACTAATTAGGTTTACATGTGTTTGTATATATATATATATACACATAGAAATTTATAAATTTAAAACTGCAATATAATCAACCTAAATTTTTTCATTAAGATTCTTCTTATCAACCAAAAAAGAATAAAAGCATTAATTTCACTTTTACCATTTCGAGTTTCACTTTAGTCATTATAGTTCCAGTTCCAATTTGTACAAGATTAACTTATAGTTTATAGTGTATTGTAATATTGACCTTGTTTTCGACGGCATCAGTTTTTGTAAAAGTAAATGGTCACGTGCCAAGCATGTGAAAGTTTTTGAGGGGCAGTGGCCCATATAGTTTAGACAAAGTTTCACTTTGGTCTCTATAGTTTCAATTAGAACCATTAGACTTCTATAGTTTTCAATCAATTTCAATACGTCCTCCGTTCAAATTGGTTAGAATGTTGATCCATTAAAAATAGGGGTGTCCACGATTCAGGTAGATTCAATTTTAAATAAAAATAAGGATCAAGCCAATTTAGACTTTATCAAATGGAAAAACCGATCAAAACCAATCGGTTTGTTCCGATTTATTTAGTTAAATTATTTTTTTATTTAATAATCGCTTGTCCAAGTCAACTTGTGTGTACCTCGACTAGTCCTGACGTCCTGAAATTAAGGAATGAGCAAACTTTCAATAGACTCAAGGTTTATATGTAGTAATGAATATTGTCCATTAGATAATATAAGAGTTTGGGGGTCGTCTTACCTCTTCAAAGGGTAAGCACCGCACCATGCTTACCCCTTAAAACGGCATTATTTTGATCAAACTTCAATTAAAATTATATTATTGAAAATTTAATCTCTAATAAGCAAATTATATCGTTTTGGACTTGCTTTAATAATCAAGACTGCGTTGTTTTGGCAAGAAAACGAAATAGAAAACGAAAACTCATTACATTGATCCCTCCACGAGAGAGAGAAAGCAAATGCATTGCTCTTCAATACTGTTGAGAGTCTATCACTCATCTTTCAACAATATTTTAGAGTATCCTACAACGGAATGGGAAGACCTTATAAATCCTAAATAATTTCAAAGTAGTCCGTAAGATTCTAGAATATGGTTAGAGAACACTTCAATGATTGTGAGTTGGAGTGACAACGTTGTTGCTATTATGTTGCTGGAGCGGTACGATGGTTGTTTAAAGTCGCCCCGTCACAAATTCGCCGTGACTCTCTTTTTCCAGACCACGGTAGTTGTGGACGACTAGAAGTCCAATGTTATTTAATTTTTTTTATAAAAGTTTTAGAATGCTTTGTAATGGTAATTTTTTTTTAAAATCTTATTCTAAAACTACGTGATTTTTGTTTATTGGACAGAAAATCCAAAATGATGTAGATTATTAAAGTAAGTCCAAAATGATATTTTTTCTTATTGGAGAGTAAATGTATAACAGTGTCGTTTTAATTAAAGTTTGATCGAAACGATGCCGTTTTAAAAGGTAAGCACAGCGCTTACGCTTTCTAGGGGCAACAAAACCAAACCAAGTATTTGTCACAATCAATTGAGTTGACTACAATAACCATTTTTCATCAATGAGCTCAATCAATGGCCAAATGTTCATCGCATTTAATGTTAACTTCAGTTTACCCCACCTACCCCAAACCCGATAGTATACACACACATGTAAACCTAATTAGTAAGGTTAGATTTGTACATTAGACAATAAAAGTTACCTATAGCAAATAAATACTTGTGGATAAGATACATCACATAGAAACTTTTAAATCTAAAATCGCAATATAATCAATCTAAATTTTTACATTATTAGATTTCTCTTGTCAATCAAAAATATATAAAAGCATTAATTTTAGTTTTACTACTTCGAGTTTCACTTTAATCATTGTAGTTCCAATTTATATGGGATTAACCTTATAGTTTATAGCGCGTTGCAATATTGACCTTTTATTCGATGGCATTAGTTTTTGTAACAGTAAATGGTCACATGCCCAACATGTGAACGTTTTTGAGGGGCAGATGGCCCATATAGTTTAGGCAAGTTTTCACTTTGGTCTTTGTCGTT
>BRYF01000009.1:6727500-6730000 GCA_030159135.1 Actinidia polygama
ACACCTTTTAGAAATGATAATTGGGGATATTTCATGAATAGTTACCCTGTCCAACAGAATGTGGATTGTATTGTGGACCGAACCTTTTATAAGAGGGGTGTATTCGGACTTGTTTTCGAAAGATGTACACCTTGCATATTGAATTTTTTTTTTTAAAAAAAACAAACAACAGTTGAAGGGAGAATGAATTGGGATCTAAAATAAGAAAGCAAGCCTTCTAAACAAATCCTTAACCAAACCCAACAATTTGAGAGGAAAAATATATATATCACAAGGGAATCAAAGTGGAGTAGTACTTTAGGGGGTTCGGATCCTCTGAAGTGTGAGTATGATATTTTGTACATTTCAGGACCACTTTACCCTACTCTTACTTCAGATTATCCGAATCCTACTTGAGGTATTAAGTAAACTTGGGTCCACTAAATTTTGATTATATTTATATTACTAATACATAAAACACCTATAGTTAAGTACTTCCCCCAAGCTAAGGGGAACCACCTTTTAGTGATTTTTTACTTGTTTTTTGCCATTAACTGCAAATATATCTTAATTTGTGCATTTGGTGGCTTATGATCATGGACTTTTGCAAGTAGGACTAGCTTGGAGTTGCAAAAGGCCACTAGTTGTAAAGTTGGGTCTGTCCAGCCTTAGAAATAAAGGCATGCCTCACACACCGTCCAAATAAACAGTACCATTGGTAGTTTTAGTGAGTGGGGAGGTTCGTGGACTAGTAGTAGTGGAAAGTGTTAGGAGTTTGGGAGATATATAATCGGGTTGTTTTACTATATATGTGAATAAATGTTAGAGATAAATGATGTATATCAAATATAATCTTTATCTCTAAATATCATCATTTATCTATAGAGAATAGATTAGGATGTGCTTAGTAGCAAGATAGTCAGTCAATCCTATCTCTACATCTACCTCTATTAATCTATAAGTATGATGTATTCATGTAACCATTTTGAGTTGAGTAAATATAGTACTATTGATATATCTCTCGCCATCTCTCTATTTCTACCTTTACTATTGTGTTTTTATACGGTATCAGAGCGGGTCGATCGAACTTGTTTCAACTCCTCTTTTGGTGCTTCTCTACTCTTTTACTACCATCTTTGATTTTTTTATTCTTGCCAACAAACCAATTTCTCACCAAAAAAAAAAAACAATTCTCTATCATCCATCACCTCTAGTTTGTTGATCTTTTTTTCGTGGCAGATTTATTGATTTGCGCTATCAACCACCTTATGACAATTAATGTCGGTTTAAGACCACGAGTTTCAACTCTTGTAGACTTCTCTCTTGCACGGATACACAATGCATATTGGCAATGCTAGGTTCTTTTTGGCTGTCTGGACTTCTCTTCTTGTCAAAGAACTTGCTGCTTTTTATTTCCATTGATCGAGTTTGGCAAAAAATGAATTCTCATTTTTTTTTCTATTTTATTCTTTATTATAAAAGCAAAGAAAAAAGACAAGAAAAGAAAATAGAGGGAGATAAAAAAAAAAAAACTAGATCATCATTTATTTTATATATTTACCCTTACGATAATACTATATTACTAATACACCTATATTATATATATTCTTACCATTTTAGGGTTTTACCTTTTTTAGAACAAATACATTTATTATTTTCATTACAGAATTTAAAATTTGTATTTATTTAAAGAGATCAAATTTTTATATCATTTTTGAATAAAAATTGTTTGATCAGAGTTTTAAAAAGAGAAAAACCCAAATGAGAATTATTTTATTAAAAAATAAAAATAAATAAAAAATGAAATTTTAAATAATAAAAATAAAATTTTTTGATTTTTGAATTGATAGGTCAAATTAAATTTTTGTAAAATTATATTATGTGTTAGCCACACAATCGCAACATAATTTTTGTCTTGCTATTTTAATGACTCTCGCCAAATTTGAAGTCTATCGGGTATTGAAAGCCTTTTCATTCGAGACATTGATTCATTTATTCATTATCAACTGACAGTTTGTCTCTTTCGATCAAGTACATAATGATAATTAAATCACTTAGTTTTTTCATAGAGGATATAATCACTCTTACTTAAAATTTGGATGGTTTCGATTCGAAAAAAATGCTTTGATGGCCGTCGAGTCATGCATTATAGGACATTATTGCTCATAGATGCACCGAATGTGATCCGATCAATTGGTTATCGACATTTGATTTCCACCGTTTTAGGAAAAAATTATAGAATTGATAAGATATGAAATCGTAACGTTTTAGATCAAACATTCAAAAAATTGAGTATGCAACATGCCTTTCAATCCTATACATCGAACTTACTTAGTTCATAACTAACCTATTGTGCTATAAGATAACGTACGATAGCCAAACGATCGTAATACAATTATGACAATTCAAACCATTTCATTTGTTTGTCTTCCTGTTGTAATTACCCTCGCCAAATTTAAAGTCTATTGGGTAATAAATGCCCTTTCATCGGGACATTGATTCATTAAAAAATAATACTATC
>BRYF01000009.1:6820000-6822500 GCA_030159135.1 Actinidia polygama
TCTTAAAGTGGACATTCTAAGACCCCAAAGCTACAATGGGTCAAGGAATGCTAGAGAGTTAGACAATTTCTTGTGGAACTTGGATCAATATTTTGAAGCCACCAATATAAGCGAAGAAAATAGGAAGATCAAAACAGCCCCTCTCTTCCTCTCGGATGCGGCCACGCTATGGTGGAGAAGGAGGCATGCGGATATGGAACGTGGAACTTGCACCATAGCAACGTGGGAAGATTTCAAGAGGGAAATCAAGAGGCAATTCTATCCGGTAAACTCGGAACATGAAGCTAGGGCAAAACTACGACGTCTCTCTCATAAGGGCATCATTCGGGATTATGTGAAGGAATTCTCCGAGCTCATGCTAGAAATTCCCGACATGACGGAAAAGGAGTCTCTCTTTGCATTCATTGATGGATTACAATCTTGGGCCAGGTTGGAAGTGCAACGACGAGGACCACAAGATCTTGCAACGGCCATCTCTATTGTGGAGTCTTTGATAGACTTCAAGGAAGGTGAGTCCTCCTCTTTTATGCCCAAGTTTCAAAAGTCTAGCCATGACCAAGGTGGGGAAGACGATGAGGGAGAACTCAAGCCATCTACTCCAAGACATAGCCGGTTCAACAAAGATAGGAGGAATGGCGACAAGCCCAAGCTTGCATGTTTCCTTTGCGACGGTAACCATTTTGCAAGAGATTGCCCACAAAGAGCAAAGTTATCGGCCCTCATTCGAGATGATGAGGAAGTACCACACCAAGAAGAAGCCAAGGTGGGATCATTGCGGTTGCTCAATGCAATTATGGCCAAGGTGGACAAGACTAAGGCGCCAAAGAAAGGGCGCATGTATGTGGAAGCAAAGGTACGCGGTTTCAACACTCGTGCTTTAATTGATACCGGCGCGTCCCATAATTTCATGGAAGCCAAGGAGGCCAAGAGGCTAGGTCTCCATTTCAAGGAAGAGCAAGGATGGATAAAGGCCGTCAACACGGAAGCACGGCCTATCTACGGAGTCGCTCGGGGCGTGCGGCTACATATTGGCAATTGGAGTGGACAAGTGGACTTCACGGTGGTACCAATGGATGACTACCCCATTGTGTTGGGGATGGAGTTCATGGATGGGGTGCGGGCATTCCCCATTCCCTTCGCGGAGACCATGTGCATCATGGGTGAAGGAAATGCATGCATGGTACCTCTTGCTAGAGAAGCAACATTGAAGGCCAAGACTTTGTCCGCCATACAACTCTCTAAGGAAGAGAATGAGTCAACATTTCTTGTAACTTTGGGACTCACGTAGGGGTCTCCTAGCACCACGGATGACATACCAAGGGAGGTGGTCGGGGTGCTCAAAGACGAGGAAGTCATCATACCCTTAGAATCGCCGAAGGGAATTCCACCCAAGAGGGAGGTAGACCACTCCATCAAGTTGGAAGAGGGTGTCGAGTTTAACTGCACCTTGGAGGATCATCCCTTTGCCAAAGGAAATCGGATCTACGCGCCAAAGGGGATGATGCTTCAAAAGGAGATACTAAGGGAGGGTCATAAAACCGATGGGGATCACGTGGAGTTCATGCGGCAATTGTGGACAAGATCACCAAATTCTGAGAGATGGCGACGAGGGCGTCGCCAAATTTGGTGTGGGAGAATGTCACGGCCCGCTAAATGGAAGAAGCAGCGACGAGGGCGTCGCCTAATTAATTGGAGGAGGATGTCACAAGCTCACTTGGGAGGCCCAAGATTTCAGCCCATGGCCCAAGAGTTCAACCCATGGGAAGGCCCAAATGGTCCAACAAGAATTCAACCCAAGGGAAGGCCCAAATGGTCCAACAAGCCTAGACCATTCTAGACCCTTCTAGGATGTTCTAGGTTGTTCTAGAACACTCTAGAATGGTGTGGAAGGATCTAGGAAAGGTTGTACATACTAGATCATTCTAGAAGGGGATTTAGGACCATTGGATCAAATTGATACTCACCGTCCATTGAGGAGGTGAACTTGTATAAGAAGGGGAGAACCCTCATTTGTAAATCATCCAAGTATTTTGAGAATACAGAGAAACATTCTCCAAACTCTCTCTCTCTAGATTTCCTTGTTGCTTTCTTACTTTCATAGCCTTCTCTTTCGGTGTTCTTAGGCTTACTTAGCGTCTTTCGTGGGGAAAGTCGTCTAAGGCCGCACGGGTCGAGGGGATCGAGATCTAAGCCCGTGACATTATGTAGTTGTTCTCCCAACTTACAAATAATCCCAAAATTATAAGACAGGATTGCAGGCTTGAAGGAATGAGTTGACAAATATCGATCAAGGGTGAAATGGTTGTGGTCTTGAATTCCATGAAGTGACGATCCTACTCTATTCAAGTATTATGGTCTTGAATTCCATGAAAGTCTTTTCCAACCAATCATGTTTTGTGTCAATATTTATGAAAGAAATTAATAGCAAAATGGAGATAACTTGGCTCTGAATAAGAAACTAAATGTAGACTTACATCCATTTTTTATATTACTAGTGCTT
>BRYF01000009.1:6950000-6952500 GCA_030159135.1 Actinidia polygama
TTTGACCATGATTGACCAATACCTCAAGGGACGTATTTGTTATTTATCCATAAAAAATTACTAGTATTCATAACTTTATGCCACATTAACCGGAATTGAATCGACACCCACACTTCTTATTCTGATAGGAAAGGATAGAAAATCAAAAGAAAAAATGTAGAATCATAAGAATCGTCAAAACCCTAAAATCTAAAGTTGAAAACGAACATATATATATATATATATATATAATAAACTCTTTAGTCTTTACAATTGGAACAAATCACAATCAATATAACTCGATTTTTGTGTGTTTTACAAATCACAAATCAAATAACATATTGGGTTTTACTCTTTTTATTTGAAATTCTATTTTGTGTGTGTTTGATATAACTCGATTAACACTAATTTCAAAAAAAATAATTCTAAACATTAATTAATCAAAAACTTTAAATACCATTGATCATTACATTTTGTTGAAACATCTGTCATTTGGAAATCATGTATAAAATCTTTAAATATATATTTTTGAAAAATTAGGCTGGAGTATTTGTATTGGGCCTAAACCAACAATTAACTCACCACGTGTTTTATGAAACTGCAAAGTCCATTAAATTAAAATATGTTTGGACTAGGGTCCATTAAACTATGTCTTTTACCATTATTGGACAATATTGCCCCTTCATACCTAGAATACAAAAGACTAAAAAAAATGTCAAAATATATTGAGTCTCACTCTCTCTACACTTTCTTTACTACAGCCACAACCACACCGCCATCATCGCCACAACCACACCATTGTCACTGTTGCCACTGCCGCCACCACCACCATCACTATCAAATCTCTCTCTCTCAGATCTACAACGTTGCAATGACCTTCCACTACCACCAGTCGCCACAGTGCCACACAACCTTTGTCGTCGTTAGTAACACACAACAGTGGTAGTTGTCACTACCACCGTCTTTCCCCGCCGTTTTCTCTCTCTTTCTCTCTCTCTCAAATCTAAATTCTACAATCCCTCCATGCCATTCCACCCCCATCGACCACCTCCACGGGTATCAAATCTCTTTCTCTCTCTTAACAAAGTTTTATTTTTAGTTTATTTCTCATGTGTTAGTGTTGTTTTGGGGGGAAAAAATGGTGAACAATTTTTTTTTTTATTTTTGCAACTGAAAAAAATATTAAAAGTTCGGAGTTAAATTTATCTTTTAAAAAGTTAAAACTAATTTTTGTAATAGTTATTTTTATTTTTTTTTGAATATGTCTCTTTCTCATCCTTGACATATGGAGTCTATTTTTTGAGATCTCGAGCGGAGTTGATATTTCGCCATGTTCTCTGCACGCAGTGAAATTAAATTATTTATAGTTTTGTGTCTACTTAATAATCAGTGAAATTAAATTGTTTATAATTTTGTGTCTATTTATTAAGTAAAACACAAAATTATAAACAATTTAATTTCACTAAATAAATAGACACAAAACTATAAATAATTTAATTTCACTGCGTGCAGAGCACTTGTCCCTTCAAAATCTGAAGAAATTAATTATGTCATGTCACATTGTCTTTACCCCACCCTGTGAGATTTGTGTGCTTACTAAGCATCACTGTATTTTCTCCATGTTTCGAGGGCTAATTTCCCTGACAGGCCCGATTTTTTAACTTTATTCCTCGAATGGGGTGTCTTTTAACTTAATTCCCAAACCCGTGTAAAGCGCCATTTGAAATGGCGCTTTTAATGAAAACGCCATTTCAAATAGCGTTTTCACTGTTTACAAATACAACGTATATACGGTGGAATAAAAGCGAATAAAAACGCTATTTAAAATGGCTCTTTTAAAAACGCTATTTCAAATAGCGTTTTTAAAAGAGCCATTTCAAATAGCGTTTTTAAAAGCGCCATTTCAAATAGCGTTTTTATTCGCTTTTATTCCACCGTATATACGTTGTATTTGTGAACAGTGAAAACGCCATTTCAAATGGCGTTTTCATTAAAAGCGCCATTTCAAATGGCGCTTTACATGGGTTTGAGAATTAAGTTAAAAGACACCCCATTCGGGGAATAAAGTTAAAAAATCAGGCCTGTCAGGGAAATTAGCCTGTTTCGAGAGTCATGTGTCACACCCTTTTCAGTTAGTCCATTTGAACATTTGGAGTCCCATGCGTGTAATGTCGTATTTGGGATTTTAGTATTTTGTTATTTTTGTTAACGACTTTTCTAGGATTACATATATTTACCTCACGAAGGATCATTCTCACTCTAATTTTAAATTATTTTTTTATGGAAATAAAACCTTGGTTTAATGCTTCAATTTGCATTTTCCATTGTGACAATGCCCATGAGTATTATTTACATGCACTTTCTTAGTTTTTTAATGAACATGGTATTATTAATCAACACAATAGAGTTGTCAAGCCCAATTAACACACTTATTAGAAGTGACCAGATAAAATCCTTTCGGAGTGATGTTCTCACTACCTGTTATGTTGTGTGAATAGAATGTTCTCTGCTACTTTAGGCA
>BRYF01000009.1:7072500-7075000 GCA_030159135.1 Actinidia polygama
ATTTAAGGGATATTTATATAATTAATACTTTTTTCCACTTTCCCGAGAAAACTGATGAGGTAGCGGAGAAGCGTAACGGTTTGATTTTTTTTTATTTTTTTTGGTGGGGTAAGTTAGACGATTTGAATTTGGTCCCGGCAAAAGTTTTAATTTCTATTATCTTTTCAACCACCACACAAGAAATAATATTTTAAAAAAATAAAAATAAAAAATACTATGTTTACATTTTGAATCAATGATTGCGAATGTGTCACTTTAGATGATAAAAACAAAATTAAGTACAACAGTATTTCAAAAATAATTACATATAAATTTTTATAAAAAATTTACCCAAGACTCGAGTTGTTTACCCACTTCATAGCGCAGAGCGAACATTATTTTTGTTTTTTTATTAGCTAATATAATAAGACCCACTCAACGGTGTAGTTGTGACGGGTTCTATTATTTTAATCAATTAAAATTGAGGTCGGCAAAAATTACACTTAATTATGTTTATTTTTAATTCTTGCCATTCAAACATCGTTTTGTTACTATTGATTGAAACAAAATTCTAAATAAAAGTTACGACAAACCCAAATTCAAATTCAAACACAAATTTGTTAGCTTCTACTTCATTTGTGTTCCATTTCATTCGATCTTATTTTTCCTTTACAAACCCAAAATACTTTTTTTTCTTCTTCTTTCACTTTCTAATAGAACTAGATAATGTCAATAAAATAAAAAGAAACAGTTTTTAAGAGAAATTAAGGAGCCAAAAAAATGTTTTGCTTTCTGTTTTTAAAAATATTTTTGAAAGCAAAATCCAAAACACATGGAAGGAAGGAAACTCAAAACAAAAGGGGATTTGGTGAATCCACCACTTAATAAATGGAAATTAACAAATAGATGATCATGGCGTGCAATAGGGAAAAAGTTCCAATAGGATGAATTTGTGATAAGATAAATAATTTCTTTTTGAAAGTAAATAATTAAGGTAAAATATGACTCTTAAAAGAATTTATTTTTTTCTTGCAATTAAAGGGTAAAGGAAGAATAGTACTCCAGCTTCTTCTATATTCAACATAACACATATGCACCTTCAAACTTGAGACGTACGTGAAGCTCCCTTTGATCATTCATGTTTACTATTCTTAGGGTTATTGGATTGCTATTACTACAAATAGGGTTGTAAGTCTCAAGGCTAAGGCTTGGTGATAATTTTTAATTATTGATACAAAGTTTGAATAAAAGAGATGGTTATGTTTAATCTATTGTATTCGTGGTTTTTCTTATTGCATATTTTCCCTTTTTTTACACGCTTTCCTGCATAAAAAATCAACGGACATTGATGTTGAGAAGGGAATTACGATGAAATTCAAAGTATCATAGTTTATTTATTTTTTGAATACTTGTACTGATGTTTTTAGGTTTATTTTATGTTTTTAAATTTATCTGTAAAAATACACAATGCCACATCTACAGAGTTCGATTGGCCTCGAAAGCTCAAGACACCCTATCCCATGGCACCAACATCAAATCAAGTTGCTACCACTACCAGTACTACCGCTACCACTACCGGTATTGGACCCTATCATCGTCGCCTATTGAAATTGAAAGATATGTTATCCATTGTAAATTTCTTATTACCATTAAACAATTGTAAATAATAATAAAAAAAAATGGAGCAAGAAGAGTCTGTTTCAACAACACATACTGGACCATGCAATTAGTAGTGTGGAAAGGCTTCTTCTTTCACCAAACATACCCATGATGTCTCCATAAATCTATCCTTGTTATTCAGTACTGCCCCCACCCCCACCCCCAATTTTAATAATTTAAAATCAAAAGGATAATGTCTTACAAAAAAGTAAAAAAAAAAAAAAATGTTACTGCTAAACAAATTTAAAATATAGTACTATTGTTTATTTTTAAAAAAGTAATTTTCGATTCTTTTACTATTCCTACCAACTCCAATCAAAATACGCCATTGTCTCTTTAAAATTCAATTATACCCATTACTTTTCTTCCAAAATTTATCTCAGTTCGTCCGAAATGCAATCATTTCTCTTCTAAAATTTTTAAAAAAGAAATTGTGAAATATTAAAATGGACATGATTCTCCATTTTCTTAAAAGTGGGGGGTGGGGGTGGGGGTGTAGAATCAAAATGAAGTACAATTGGATTGGAGTGGTTTGATTCTCCATTTTGAAGACATAGAATATGTTGGAGATGCTACGAGTGGTTAATGTTTAAATCATGGCATAGGCAAGATTTTTTCTTACCTAATTAAGCTACAAACTCCCCCCTACTCTACTCCACCCCACCACCCACACAAACTAGTCAATTATGGAAATAACCTTAATCATTTATGATTGAATTTTTTTTTATTCTACTTAACAATTAAATTATGTTTTGTTACATTGTTATAGTCAACAAATATAGTTGAACCCTAGCCAATGAGAAGTTTGGTAAAAACCCTTTAGCAACTATCCTTAGTAGACCACCTTTTTCGTTGGTAGGTG
>BRYF01000009.1:7190000-7195000 GCA_030159135.1 Actinidia polygama
TTTCTCAGGATACAACGATCACGCGCACAGAAATTAGAACAACTTTTGTGTACTTGGCGAACCAGATGGCAGTGTCGGCGACTTTAATGCAGAATACTAGAAATCCTATGTTTTTCCTCACTAATGAAACTCTCGAATTCCTGTGTGTTATGAACTTGCAGGGGATGTTGGTATTTATAAGCTTTTAAGCTGCAAGTGAAAGGCTACGGATTTACTCTAACATTGAAAATATTGTAACAGTTTCATTAACCAACTAAATTATTCACCTCTTATGGCTACTGTTACTAGAATTGAAAGGTCTTGCCTTTTCAATAAATAAAAATAAAGTTGAGAGTTTATTCTGTAATTTAAAATTAAAAGAGTTAAAAAGTAATTATCAAATTACTCAGTGCATCACATCGCACTCACGTGTCAAGTGTTAAGTGCACCTCTAATAGAAGCACATTGCGCAATTTAGAAGCACCAAAAGGGATGCTTTTGGGAAGCACTTATATAAATACCATTATACTTCTGTCTTGTTCAATTATTTATTAAATTACCATGTATAAATTATTTAATTTTTAACAATATTTTTAAATTATTATTATTATTTATTTCTCAACAACATTTAATTTTTTTAAATTATTATTATTTATTTCTCAACAATATTTTTTATCAAGTTTTTTTAAATTAATTTCTCAACATTTTTTTGGTGAAGAGAAGAAAAAAATAAACAAGAAAACTATAAAAGAAGTATAAAACACTTTAAAAAGTAAGGGTAATTTGAACATTTTTCATTACAAACAAGCCCTTGTAGAGCTTTTGCTCCAAACACTTCCACTTGCTTTAATTTTAATCCTAGAGCTCTACCAAACACTTTGTATCTCATACAAAAAAAACAACAATCCACAAAAATTTCAGCACCAACTAAAAATTATTTTTTTAAGCTCTACCAGAAGCACAAAGAACCCATAAACCTATTCCGCTCCATACCTTAATGGGCGCAGATGATTATCTCATGCCGTATCCCTATTTAATAAAATGTATTTTCTAATTTCCTAATAAAGGCAGATTAAGACGGATAACTCTCATAATTTTTTTTAATAATCGGGTGTCTGAACTAATTTCCGTGCACCTCAACTAATCTCAAGACCCTGAAGTTAACAACCGAACAAACTTTCAGTAACCTCAAGATTTGGAACGCTTGACCTTATAAAATTCGATCTTGCAATCTAGATAACTCTTATACCTTAACGTGTAAATGTCTTTTTTTTTTTCTCTTTTTATTAAATTTCTCCCATTTAGCAACGAAACATTCATTGTCGTAAAAAATATATGTATTTTTTTTAATCATTTTTCTTTACCTCTCAATCTCATGGGTTTGTTTGGGAGCTCTAAATTGACATCGAAAGGGACTTTTTTGTCCAGCTTCTCTCTCTCATCCCCCTTCGACTTCTTGTAATTTTCTACGTTTTAATTGGTTGAGGAAAAAAAAATGTGCCGGTCCCCCTCAGGGTTTTTGTATCTTCCTCTTATTATTTTGAAGCCCATAAATGTGATCTGGCCTTAGGATAACACCAAACGAAGAACCCTTATGTTTTTAATTTGTTGGAAAATGTACAAATGTTTGATATAACTGAAAATTATTTTTATTTTAGGGTACATTCCACCAATGGCCCCTGTAGTTTGAAAAAGTTTTATTTTGGTCAATGTAGTTTCAATTTAAGCAGTTAAAATCCTACAGTTTTCAATGTAGTCTCTTTGATAATATCAATTTAGATCGGAAGTGAGTACGTGGAGCTCACATGACTCTTTTTAAAGGATAATTTTACAAATGTTGATCTCTATTACTTGAGTTTTCACATTGTTTCTTTCTGTCTAAATTGTTAACGGATTTTGACGGGGAGACTATACTGAATGAAATTATAAGGTTGTAACTCTTTATATTTAATTAGAGACTAATGATGAAATTTACCCTTTTATTTATCTTACAGGTCCTATAGTTAACTTTCGGCTTCTAGTTTTGAAATATCTACATATTGAATTTTTAATAAATGTGAATTTTTCAAGATTTATTCATCGATTTAATATTTACTTTTAGTCAACTTCAAGTTCAAGTGCCAAGTAATTGTATATGATCTGAACCAAACACACGAAATTGGGGACATCAAGGTCCAGTTTGGCATAATTTTTTTTAGGGAAAAACTACAGTATGGATATTTAAATAAATTAATATGGATATTTAAATAAATTAATAGTTAATAATGACAATTTAAATAGTTAGTTAAACTTACTTTTATGGATCGTATTAATTTTGTTATGAATTTTTGTGGTTATAGTTATGAGATGTTTTGTTATGAATATATTTGTTATAAATTCTATTGATATGTTTGATAATTTTATGAATCTTTATGGTTCTTTTATGAATTTTTATTATCTTTTTATGAATTTTTATAGATATAATCATAAAAATAATTTAGTCACTTCAAAGCATAACTGCCATGGAGTCCACCAATTAAAAATTACTTTTATGAATTTTATTATTTTTGTTATGAATTGTTTTGATTTAGTTATGAATGGTTATGATAATTGCTATGAATTAGTATGACTTCAAACAATAAATTAGTCACATTAAAAAATTAATTACCGTGAAGTCTATCAATTAAATTTTACTTTTATAAATTTTATTGATTTGATAATAAATTATTTTGATTTTGCTATGAATGATTATAACTATTGTTATGAATTAGTGTGCTTTCAAACAATTATTTAGTTACTTCAAAGCATTAATTGTCGTAGAGCCCGCCAATTAAAGCGGGATCCAACTGCTTTTATGAATTTTATTAATTTAATTATACATTGTATTGATTTTGTTAAAAAAAATTATAGCCATTGTTATGAGATGTTTTGTTATGAATTCTATTGGTATGTTTAGTAAATTTTATGAATCTTTATGATTCATTTATGAATTCTTATGAATATAATAATAAAGTTTTTATGAAATTTTGTGGCTATGCTATGAATCAAAAATTAATTTTATGATAATTTATTGTTAAATTATATTTTAACTTAATTGATCTACAAAATGACCGTTTTGACCTGTAAAAAATAGTGATGTGGTACAATCTCAACCACACAATGGGTGTTAATGGTGTGTGATGTGTATTTTAGCATTTTTTTAAAAATTCTTAACTATATTATTTTTATTTGTAGTAGACTTATTTTAATTCTTGGTCATTTTTTAATTTTTTTGCGTAGTTAATCTGGATTAAATGAGTTACAAAATAATATATATATATATATAGAGAGAGAGAGAAAAAGCTTTTAAAAACAAGATTAATCCAAATAACGAATATTTTTTAGATTAATTTTACTTTTAGTGACTTTTTTGTAAGCATAATTTTTTTTAACCTTTTCGATTCCTCTAATTAAAACGAAGAACAAATAAAGAGTATTGGTTAAAAGGAGAAAAACAAAATTACGAAAAACAACAATAAACAAATTAAAAGAAGCTCGAATTTGGCCAAAGAACAATGACCCCCTCGAGTCTTCTCTTCATTCGGTGGATGTGCGAAAAAATAAATGAAGTCCAATCTGTTGGAATAAAATGATTCATTATAGTTTCATTAAGGTTCAATAATTTTCCATTATAAAATTAATAAAAAGTCAACCCATGTAAAGCGAGATGGACATGTTAGAAATTAGCATCCACTAAAATCACGGGTGACCCGAAGTGCCAAATCATACGCTTGTAGAATGAAGATAAAAACCAAAATATGACTGTAAATTTCAAAAAAAGTGGTAACTTCAAAAAATTGAATTTTATAAAGCAAAGTTATAATTGAGGTGGTAGAAAATTGGTTTTAACTTAATGTTTAGATTCCAAGACCCATCCAAGAGTTAATTTTTGAGTTAATTTCAGCTCCCAAGATAGACTTTAATCTTTGAGTTAATTACTCTCAGAATCTCTGTATTCTAAGTCTATAAATTCTCACATATGACTGAGAATAATGTGTGCACGAAGCGTGAGCAATAGTGTGTAGAGAGCGAATATTAGAGAGTTTGTACATTTTTTTATTCTATATATTGAATCGCTGCCACTCGAGGACGTAGGCAAATTGTCGAATCTCGTAAATAACTGTCTTTGTATGTGTGTGTTTGAGTGTGTTTCTGTTATATTCTGGGCACAATAGAGATCTATGATTTTTTTTTACGTATTGGCCGAGAAAATAATTTGAATTTTTTAAAGTATCTTTAGATATCAATTGTTACTTATGAGGGGCTGATATGTTTCTAGATGAGCTATTGACTTTTTGAGTTCTTGTAAGGCCCAATTTGGATCGAGGATTTCGGGAGAATGATTTGTAAAGAGAAAAAAGAAAATTTAAGCAACGTGATTAAATTTAAATTATTAGATTCTTCAACTTCTCTCTTTTCTTTTTCCTTTTCTCCACTAAATTCTCGATCCACTAAATTCTCGAACTAAGTACAATTTAAATGACTATTTTATGCATAATGAATAAATTATAAGTTGTAGAGGATATGATCGGTAGTATACATACATAGTATTATATATCCCTCAGCATCATGGTAAGAGTAAAACCTCAACAAATAGCATGTCAAAAATAATCATATCAATAATAATAATAATAAATGCAATAACTTGGAGAGCGTACAAATGACAACAAAAAGGAAATAAATCTTGCTAGCAAATGCCAACCCAATAAAAGAAATGCATATACTATTAGAAGCATATGTGTAAGGTTTGGAATTTAGTATGGCAAGATTTACTATTTGTACGTTTTCGAAAACCCTCGACGACTGATAGATACAAATCATATAATGAAAGAAGTTTTTTGTCTCGATTAGAAATGACTTAACTCAAAAAACATAGGCTGCTAGTAGACGGAGCAACTTGCCTAGTCTTGAAAGAAATAAAGATGAAAAGAAAGTGACAAGTAAAAAAGAACAAATTGAGGGAATGGAAAACGAAGTAAATGAAAAGAAGTTCGAAAGCAAAC
>BRYF01000009.1:7212500-7215000 GCA_030159135.1 Actinidia polygama
AGGCTGGATGTTCAGAGTTGACTACTAAATGGCATTTTAGCTTTTAAACTGATTCTTCTTCTTTTCATATGAGTTTTAAATGTCTAGGACACATTGTAGGGTTTGCAAGAGACCTCTGTTACACCTTCATCTTAAATTTATTGAAGTGAAATCAAATAGTTTTATTGAGGAAAATTGTCGATAGCATGAAAAAAAGAGAAAAAGATATTTATTGTTTGCCTACTTCCTCTCTCTCCTTTTTAGATTCCTCTTTGTTCTTTATTTTTTCTTAATGATTTCTGAAAATACACATTTACTACATCAAGCCTCAAAATTGTGACTTAAGAAGCACCGACACTTCTAAGAGGTGCTTATCTTTGTCCAACGTGTTGGACATCGATGTTTGTTGGACACTCCGGGGTACTTTTTTGATGTCCTAGGACTTGGGTTGAAAGTTGATATATGTGGGTATACGGAACTTGGAGGAGGGCTCTCCTCCCTGAACATCTCCCATCCAGGAGCCAAGCTTACAAGAGAACCCTCCTGAGCTCCTCTTGGAGGCTCCTAGCGAATGGGCTCTCGACTCTTCACTGCCCTTCCCAAATAAATAAGATCCTGACCTTAGCCTAATCGCGGAATCACATATCACCATGAATGAGAGTCACCTCGCGACTCTGGGCTTACAGCCAACCTCCAAGGCGAGGGACCCCATAGAGCCCTTACCAATACTTAGCAATATATATCCATCTATTGAGATAAGCTCTCAAGTGAGGGACTCCAGGGAGCCATCACCAATGCTTAGAAACTATTTCCATCTCCATACTCTCCATTCAAGATAACTCAAATGTGTCCTAGGCTGGACAGAGTCTAGGCACCTTATTGAGACGAAAGGAGGAATGTGGTTTGGAGGCTTGAGCCATGGGTTAGTCGAATGAGATTCCAAAGAGGACTCCCCTAGTCCCCTTGACCAGTCACAGAGAGAGGGGGGCTTGACCAACAACCTGACACGACACCTTGTAACCTATGTCGTACCTACCCATGTACCGTACCTACCAACCTTCCACCTCATACATGGGGACATATATCACACCAACCCACCTAACATCAGTTCTTCGCAACTCCCTAATATATCATCAAACTACCTTTGCCAAGCCCATGTACAATCCTCAATGCCTGACCTAAGACTTGAAGAAGTAGTCAACTCTCCTCAATAATGGGAGGCCTCTACAACCCGCAGTATACAACCCAAGGTTTGATCCCTGGACTTGTAAAGGCTTGTCAACTTCAACCTCTTTGCCTTGCCAACCTCCAATCTGCCCACCAATGAGGAGGCCTTCACATGCACTTAATGAGCTAGCCTCCTCCCTCTCCACCACTATATAAAGACATACGTATACCATCCTAAGACATCTTACATCTCATACCTCATATCCTACATACTATTTTCTACACCCTAAGCCTTATTTCTCAGGTTCACCTCTCCCAGAAGCCTATGTCAAGCCCTCACACCTCACCTTCTCCCACATTATACTCCGTTGGGGAAGAGTGGTGCCCACTTCACATGGTGCCCTCAAGACAGACTCCTCACGATGGCAATACCATGTCTTAAGACGTTGTGAACACCACGGTGTTCAGGAGGTCACGGAGACATTGATGCTACCCTACCATGCTCAAGAGGACCAACTTACTCCAGCGGCTATGGCGGAGCAACTACGCACAGTCTCGGAAAACATGCTGGGTATGCAAGCAACTCAGTAACTCTTGATGGAGACCTCCTTGCCATGCAAAGAAGAGTCGATCCTCCTGGGGAGACAAACGCCTCTCTCCTTGATGGCTCAAAGACACCTTCAACCCAGACCCAAGATTGTGCTAACCAATCCAATCACGGAGGGCAACTTTACTTCACTTCTGAAGGGCAACCCTTGCTTCAAACCACCTCACCCCTAGCGCCACGGTAGCTGTCTTGGCTCGAAAGAGCTCTTGAACTCTCCAGAGTCCTCACCCTCCAATCACCCTGGTCCAGATAGAGGGGTACATTCGAGCTCTCATCCAGACCGAGAAGTCACCCCTTTCTCTTGCTAGATACTTGGACTTACGACCTCCTTCCTCTTCGGAGGTTGCAAGTTCTCCTTACCCAAAAGGGTACGGGGTACCAAAGTTTGTTTGTTTCGATGGCAAGAAAGGCAACGCCAAGGAACACATCATCCGTTTTGTGGATACCCTTGGAGTCCATAGTGGAGATTGAAACTTGAGATCGAAAGAATTCTCAAAATCACTAACACACACAGAGAGCCTTCTCTTGATATGCCAACCTCGCACCAGCTTCCTTGCCTCGTGGGAGGATCTTGTGAAGAGGTTCTACTCCAAGTTTTTCTATTTGAAGGAGTGCCTCACCATGCTCCAACTTATAAGAGAAACTCAGAGGCATTCCGAAGATTTGCTCACCTATGTCCGCTACTTTCGCGAGTTGGCGGTGGATGTGTAAGGCTCGCTCAAAGAAAGCAAAGGAAAGTCAAAAAGT
>BRYF01000009.1:7255000-7260000 GCA_030159135.1 Actinidia polygama
TGGGGATGGAGTTCTTGGATGGGGTGCGGGCATTCCCCATTCCCTTCGCCGAGATCATGTGCATCAAAGACGAAGGAAGTGCGTGTATGGTACCGCTTGCAAGGGAAGCATCGGTGAAGGCCAAAACTTTGTCCGCCATACAACTCTCTAAGGAAGAGAATGAGTCAACATTTCTTGCAACTTTGGGACTCATGGAGGGGTCTTCTAAAACCACGGACGACACACCAAGGGAGGTGGTCGGAGTGCCCAAAGACAAGAAAGTCATCATGCCCTTAAAATCACCGAAGGGATTTCCACCCAAGAGGGAGGTGGATCACTCCAATGAGTTGGAGGAGGGTATCGAGGTCAACTACACTTTGGAAGACAAGCTCGGCAAAACTAACTTGATGGGGGACGCAACAAGAAGAAAAGTCGAGCTTGTCGACCCTAGCCAACCCCAATGTCTAGTAAAGGAAAGGGTCAAGGAGCGGCTTTACCATGAGCACGACGCTAGAACTCTCATTGATGGCGCCATGCAAGGTGAAAACCGGCAACTTCGGCTCAAGGATGACCATCCCTTTGCCAAAGAAAATCGGACCTACGCGCCAAAGGGGAGGATGCTTCAAAAGGAGATACTAAGGGAGGGCCATAAAATCAATGGAGATCACATGGAATTCATGCGGCAATTGTGGACAAGATCACCAAATTCCGAGAGATGGCGACGAGGGCGTCGCCAAATTTGGTGTGGGAGAATGTCACGGCCCGCCAAATGGAAGAAGCAGCGACGAGGGCGTCGCCCAATTAATTGGAGGAGAATGTCACAAGCTCACTTGGGAAGCCCAATGTTTCAACCCATGGCCCAAGAGTACAACCCATGGGAAGGCCCAAATGGTCCAACAAGCCTAGACCATTCTAAACCCTTCTAGGATGTTCTAGGTTGTTCTAAAACATTCTAGAATGGTGTGGAAGGATCTAGGAAAGGTTGAGTATACTAGATCATTCTAGAAGGGGATTTAGGACCATTGGATCAAATTGATCCTCACCGTCCATTGAGGAGGTGAACTTGTATAAGAAGGGGAGAACCCTCATTTGTAAATCATCCAAGTTTTTGAGAGTATAAAGAAACATTCTCCAAACTCTTTCTCTCTCTAGATTTCCTTGTTGCTTTCTTACTTTCATAGCCTTCTCTTTCGGTGTTCTTAGGCTTACTTAGCGCCTTTCGTGGGGAAAGTCGTCTAAGGCCGCACGGGTCGAGGTAATCGAGATTTAAGCCCGTGACACTAGGCAGTGAAATTTTTCGGTAAATTGATCTAAAAAATGAATATATGTGTTAGGTTGTTGTATTTAAACTGTAAAAAATAAGTTAGGCCCAATTTGAGATATCTTTTTTTTTTTTTGAGAATTTTTTGCCAAGTTTTTCTTTCTTTCTCTTTTTTTGTTTTGCTCTTTTGAATAAGTTTTATTTGGTGTATTTGAGGTACATTTAAAAAAAAAAAAACTAGTATTTTTGGACACCTCAGACAACAAACTTGGTTTTTTTGTTCCCCTTAACCTAAAAAAACTATTAAATGAAAAAATTGGATTTGTTTGGTTTAACTTTTAAAGTATTTTTTTACCTGTTTTTGTTTTTGAATTTTTTTTCTTTAATGAACTTTTTAAATCGTTTGATCAAAATTTTATAATTTTTTGATAACTCTTGATGAGAGAAGTCCAAAAATGTAAAAATATTTCATTTAATTTAGAAAAAAGTGGACTAATGACAAAAAAATATATTGTTACTTAATAAATTAGTTAATTTTTTTTGTCTTTTAGTAGATTTTTTGTAAATTTGAATAGAATTTTTACTTAGTTTGCTTCTTCCGCTTTAGTTGTATAATATAAGATTTGTTGTGAGAATTTAGTGAGTGAGATGATTGCTGAGAGCCATGTATCACTTGAAAACAATTCTAGTGTGAGAAGGAAGAGCATCTTATGAACTGTGTTTATGGGGTTTAAGGGCAATACAATATTTTTTAGACCAATTTGACAAAAAAAATCCCACCTTAACCATCAAAATCTTTTCTTTTTTTTTGTCAGTTATAATGAAAAACATAACTTTAACACTTTACCCGAAAGTTCAGGAGGTCTAAGTATATTTAAAAATGAAGAAGAGGAGATGAAAGTGATAAACACTTAAAGTACAGACGTATAAGTATAAAAAAAACTTCATTTTTTTTATTAGGTTTGTTTGGAGAAAGAAAAGGTTATTATAGCCATTTGTGAGCTTGGGCTGATTAGTAAACATATCACTTTCCAACCAAATGGATGTGACTAAACATCTTAATTTATTTTATTTTATTTTATTTTTGGGTAAATGAGAGATTTCATTAAGGAGAGCATATCATACAAGGTCAAGGACGGCATTCCTTCCAATTGCAACAATCTGAAAAAATAAGCAATGAGCTAAGAATTCAATTTTTTTTGTGTGCGGAATCTGCCAATATTGACCGACCAGGAGATTAAGGGGGTAATTGTACAGACAGAAGCATAAGATTCTTTTTTCCTGATTTTTTTTATCGTTTAATTAAAATTTTATACTTTTCTAATTTTTCTTGAATGGAAGAGTCGGAAAATGTAAATTCTTTTATTAAATTTTGATAAAGAAATCACTAAATCTAGAAGAAGAAAAAATATTTTTGCCCTTTGTATAGGTCATATGTGTGGCACATGACTATTTTCGTCCACATATTCTAACCGATGTGCAGGTCCACAATGCAACTAATTCTAAAATTCATGATTAAATATATTTAAATTAAAACGCGAGGGACGAAAGTATAATACGGATAAAAATTACCCTTAAATTTGGCTCAAGACATAAGCAAAAAAGGCTTTTGAATTTGTTGAAATGCCCTACATTTTCCTTTCATGCCAAATGTAAGGTTCCAATACTGGCGCCCAAGCAACATTCTTAATAGAGTTATGAAAAGGAGTCCGTCCGCCTGAATTTTCCAACAATCCAAGAAATCTCATTGCCGGCTTTGGAAATGCAAAAAAAAAAAAAAAAAAAAAAAAACAGCACTTCCTGTCATGTAGCTCTAGAAAAAGGGCAATTAAAAGAACAAGTGGAACAAAGTTCTTTCAACTTCTCAACTTTATTAATATTATTTTTTGTTAGAAAGAGAAAATCATATTATTATTATAATTATAAAGAGAAAAGCATACATAATAATGGTTTCAGTAATTAAGCAATACAGAGAGGGGAAGGCGATAGGAGCAGACCACAATACAATTGTTCTCTCGTTGTCTGTGTATATATACTTTTTTGGGGGGATTATATAACAACTTCATCAACATTATTCAAGTGTAATAATTTTGGATTTAAACAATACAATATATTTTTTTGGATAAAGATTTTAGGTACCTAAAAATTATTAGGGAAATTACATTAAAAAAAAACTAGGATTTAATCATGAGAACAAATTAAACTCAACAGTTTCAGTTGTAACAAATTGACTCTGTAGTTTTAATCCGATAACAATTTAAATCATCCGTTACTCTCCGTCCACCTAGAGTTAACGGAACCAATTGATTCCTGCCGAAAATGCACTGAAATCATGTCGTGTAGGGGTTTTCACTTTTAGAAGCTCTAATCGAACCATTATTATTCCAACATATCATAGAATTGTAAATATATTTGATCTCTTTAATACAAATACAATATCCAAATTATCTAATTTGTATTGTTAATTAGTTCAGTTAGGATTTAAAAGAGGGTGGCTTATATGAAGTCGTTTTTGCGCGTTTTGGGCAGAAACGAATTGGCTTGTTTAGTTAGTCTAGGAAGACAGAGACTAACGAATGATTTAAGTTTTTACTGGATTAATCTATTGGAATGAATTGTTTATTAATTTCTTCCCTTAATATATCTCCTCCTTCGAGTACGGGACGGGAAGCAATTCTTGGAAGTAAGGATCTTCCAAATGGATGGGTTTAGATTGACAATGAGTGTTTTTTTTGTTAAGAGAAAGAAAACCTTTGTTGGACCCAGTATTTATGAGTTTCGACCGATTAGTAAACAAATCGCTTTAATTTCCAACCAAATAGAAGGGACAAAACTTCTTAACTTCATAAATATTATATAGGGGAAATGACGGAGAGACGGCATGTACCGCATTTGCTGATGTTTTTTTTTTTCTGTCTCTCTCTCTCTCTCTCTATATATATATATATGTATATATATTTTTTGGTTTTGTAACAGCTTCATCAATATTATTTAAGTGTCCTAATTTTAAATTTACAGAATACAATTTATTTTTTGAATAAAATATTAGGGTACCTTAAAATTATTAGGAAAAACTAGGTAAAAAAATTGAGAGTTTCACCATGAAAACAAATTAAACTTTATAATTTTAATTTAATAAATTAAATTTATAGTTTTAATTCAATAGAAATTCAAATCATCCGTTAATCTCTGTCTATATAGGGTTAATGAAAATAATTGATTCTCTCCTAAAATGCACTGAAACCATGTCGTATATTGATTTTTTCTTTTAAAGCCCTAATCGAACAATTATCATTTCAAAACAGCATAAAATTTTGATTTCTTTAAAGAAATACAAAATTTAAACTCCCTAATTTATTTTGTTAATTGATTCGATTATGGCTTTAAAAGGAGGTTAGCATTAAATGAAGTTATTTTTGTGCATTTTGGGCAAAAATCAGTTAGTTCCATTAGCTCTAGGTAGACGAAAATTAACGATTGATTTAAATATATTTAGTTTGGTCCATGATCAGTTTCATAAAAAAGCTTGTTCAAGCGGACTTGAGTATCAAGATTTGATCATTCAGACATACCCTACACATTGAGATGATAAACTCGTACATCGCATTTAATATCATTTAGAGAGTTTTGTTTTTTTATAAGTCATTTAGAGAGTTTTGTTTTTATAAATTTGGGTTGTGTTTAATTTGATAATCATAGAGAATTTAGTTTCGGACTACAGGCTGAATTACCTAGTGTACTTGACATTTAGAATGCATAA
>BRYF01000009.1:7277500-7280000 GCA_030159135.1 Actinidia polygama
GCAAATAAGTAAAAATAAAAAAGCAAAAAAACAACTCTAACTGTTTTTTTTCTTATTTTAAGCAAAAAAGTTAGCCAAAAATCTAAGTAAACTGATTCCAAACATAGCCTAATTCTGAAAGAAAAAAAGACAATGGCTTGGGGGATGCATCCACTAGCTCCATTGAGTTGCAATAAGAGTAGCCGAGTAGGGGTAGCACGGCCCACCCAACCCACCTTGCTCAAATGTTATAAGCTCTCACTTCTATATTGGGCGTGGGAATACAACTTGTAGCCCAACCCGGCTAGGCCCCATAATCAAATATGTTATTTATTGAGAAAATTATAATATGATTTTTTAATGATATTTATTCTATAAACCTATGTAGTACAAGTCCGACCTAATTAATACCAACTTCTGGGCAAGAGGCTAGTATATTCCCATTTATATAACTGAGGCACATTTAGGTTGCTTGTTTATTTTTTTTCTAAAATTATTTTGAATTTTTTATATCTATTTGGGTGAGTTAATGATGGGATTATTATTAGCTAACATACAAGTAGTTTTTCGACCTACGTTACATTTTTAATTCATATATATATATATATATAAAGGAATAAATAATTGTTACAGTGTTGCATGATGACATTCGATGGTTCAGATTTCAGAAAGGGAGACATAAGTCACATAATATGACATTTAATTGCTATTGCTTGAGATCAGAGGCGGAAGTACAGATCACTAGAAGCCTCAACCCCTCCCAATTTCTGTATAATGTATTTATGCATGTATAGCAAAAGCTATACTATTAGGTACCATGTACACAATTTTTAATTTTTTCTTCAAAATGAACTGTCTAAAATTCAATCATTTTTCTTGAATGTCCTGACTCTAAAACCATGGTTTTTAATGTACACTCCAACAAATGCGTGCTAATATGATTATGATTCTAAAGCCATTTTCGGAAGACTTGAGACAATTTCGGACGAGATCAATTTCGCTGATAAAAGAATATGTATTACTAGACACGTCCATACGGTATGTTTGAGTAGAGTGGAAATTATAATAGAAGAGTGAAACTGAAATAACGTGAAAGAAAAAAAGAGGGAAAAAAAATGTATTCTATTGTATTCATTTGATTAAAGTGAAAACTATATAAAAAATTGTAAGAAACTTTTCATAATGACTAAATTAACTAAAGTGAGTTATATCATGGATAAAGTGAGAAGTTGCATAATAATTGGTTGCTTTGATTAGAAAATAAAGTTCATTTGTGTTTTCTGCATAAGAATGAAAGTCTTTTATGGGTTGTACTAGAAACTTAACTTTTCTTTTCCATTCTAATTAAATGCGGGCTAATGGCTTGTTCAAAATTTTTTATCGAGGAAATTACAAAAATAAATAAATATAGGTTTTGACCTTGGTAAGAAATTAAACCTTATATTTTCAATTATGATAAATTAAATTATGAGGGGTTAATCCAAATAATTGTCAGTCTTTATCTACTTAGGACTGACAGAATCAACTAATTTCTACTAAAAACTAAGGAAAACAAGGTCAATCAATATTTTCTCACCTTTTAACTCCCTAATCCAGCTAATTTTGCTTATATATATATATATATATATATATATATATATATATATATATATATATATATTTCAAAGCTCTAGGTAACAAATTATTTCAAAATTGCTTTGAAATAAACCATAAATTGATTGACTGAGGGCTTTTAAAGGGGATAAACAAATCAGTTGCATCTATCTGTAGCTTTTGTTGGAAAAATGGGTTTTCAACCCATAGTTTTGCCCAACTGTAAGGCTTAATTAAAGTGGGACCCACACACATTTTTGGTTGGTCCAAGTGTTTATGGATGCACTTCCATGTAGGGATTAAGAATATGTAATTAGTTGTTCAAAACTATTTACAAATGAATTAAAAATTAACTTCAAAGTGCGTTACTTAAATATGGTTTATGTAGTAGGAATGATTAGTCCTACATTGAAAAAAAAGAAGAAACTTAAAGTGGTATATAAAGAGTTTTTTCTATACCTTGAGATGGGTCCCAAGGGATACCCACGTTTTTTAAGGAGGGGAGTTATAGATGATTTTGGGCCTAGACTATGAACTATATGGAATGGACTTAAAACACCACGCGCGCCGCACGCCTGTGTCGGGCCGAGGGTGTGAGTTGTAGGTCGGACTTCTATATATTTTTTATAGAAAATTTATTTATTTTTTAATAAATAAATTTTTAGTAATTATATTTTGGTCCTCGAACAGTTGTGTCTGTTCGATTTTGGTCCCAAATCAGTACGTCCATTCGGGTTAGTCCTGAACTATCACATCTTTTTGTTTTGGTCCTTGTACGTTTAAATTTTAAACGAACAGATCCCTAATAAGTTGCATTCCTTCTGAAAAGTTGCATCCTTTCCAAAAGCCACGAAGTCTCCTATATAAACCTTCCCCCCTTAGCCACTGTGGCATATCCAGTTATCCAGGCAATATTCATTCTTCTCTT
>BRYF01000009.1:7357500-7362500 GCA_030159135.1 Actinidia polygama
CGACAAGCCACGACAAGCCTGTCAAGCCACGACAAACCTACCTAGGTCCAGACGAGGGCCCCCAAGGGTTCGACAACCTCCTAGAGACCTGAATTGAGGTCGCCTGAGTATGGGCTGGGTTCGTTGGAGCCAGACGACCGGCAACGAGGCTCATCAGAGCAGCGTCGTACCTTCGTAGGTCCAGATCGGAACCTTAATAGATGCAACAGTTTGCGAATGGCCTCAATTGAGTGAATGTGGCACACTTAGGTCGGGGTTGGGATCGGTAAAGCTCTGATAAGATGAAATAAAATGTGATTAGGATAAACTAATTAACATTAACATAGACAATATTATTGAGTACATACTACCACCACTCTCACAATTACTCATTGCTTACACTGACTAATTACACCCACACACTCTCACATTATACTCTATAATAACTCTAACAGTGTGCAACACTTTCTCTTGGACTTATGGGTAGGGAATGAAGTTCGTTTTGTTTTAAATGAAACGGCTGAAGCGGTATCATTTCCTGGGAAACGGATAGGCGATATGAAACTTAGTATAAAATTGTAATTTCAATGTTTTTTAGTCAAATATATTTTAACACACCGAAGCTCAATAAATCAGAACAAAATAAAAGGATACAATGAGTTGTTTTGACATGACACCTATTAGGGATACCTAGCAAGAGTTATTTCTTTTGCCTCTTTTTATTAAAAGGAAAGACCTCAAATAAATAAAATTCTTAGGTTTATTGGAGAATTGGAGAGAGGTGAAGAGAATTTCGTCATTGTGAAATAACCTATTCCTTTTTTTTTATTATCATAGATACATTTTTTTCCTATAAATATTACGACTATTGCGTTCTTTCTTATTTTATATTTCCCATGCCAATTTTTACTATTATTATTTTATGTTTTCTCTTATGGAAAAAATATTTCCCTAGCTCTTTAAACCTTTTGTTTATGAGCTTTTAATATTTATTAATGCCTATCAAACCTTATTCTTAATCTTAATAAAATAAAAGGACAAAGTTCTCTTTTTTCCCCAAAGGATTGCCCACACTTTAGATCCCCCTTAACTTTGTTTGCTATAACGTTGTTGTTATTATCGACAAGCTTGTAAAAGTTATATGGTTGAGATTTTCTGCATAATTGGATTTGTATACATATGTGCTTTTTAAGATTGATTTATTTTGAAATTTTTTAATCATTTAATGCTTCCTGGATTGCATTGAATTTACTTCTACACAAGACTTCTGTCCTTTTTCTAAAGAGATTGTAGGCCTCAATGCATTCGATTTTATAGTTGTCGAGCTTGTATTAAAACATTTATGCAGGCTTTAGATTCTGTTTCCACTCATTTCTGTATATTTCCAAAAGTTTTTGTTTCTGTTGTTTTTATCTTGTCAAACCTTTTTGAAAATCTCTTTTCCAAGATAACTGAAAGAACTCACTGACACAATTTTCATCCCCGCGGCTTGGATATCATAGTAGGGTTTGCATCCAAGCATAAAAGGAAATCTGTTTTAGGGTTAGGAATTTAACACCTGGTCTGAATATCCTTTTATCAGCTGTTATTATCTGGGGAGTTACTGAATGTCTTACTAACGCGGCACTGAAAAAAGCTGCAGAGGGAAAATAGAGAGAGAAGACAAGGGAATGAAGAAAAGGGGACAAGTTGCTGAATTGAGAGACAGAAAAATACTTAGTAGTCAATTCAATTATCAAATCTAATCTGTAATAAATTCAGTAAATTGAAAACCGTATGTATACATCTCCCATAATCCTAATATATATCAAAGTAAGAAAACAAATCCTAATTAAAGTCTAATAAATGAAGTCTTATAGAAATCCAACGAATAAAATTACTAATACGATTCAAAAATCCTTGAATTAGACTTGAATGGGACTTTTAGAACTTGTGGAAGCATGCAATTGCTCAAATTTTCCATCTCCTGACTCACTTTAAATCAAAGGAGAAGGACTCTGATCAACTAGATCACAATTTTAATCACGGTATCAGATACCGTATCGGTATTGGTGATACGGCCATGTATCCGTCAATTTTGTTTAGTATCCGTCAACTATTGGTAAAAATCGGCATTGAAGGTCTCAAATCCCGATATGTATCAGCTGATACATTAGTTATGAAGATCTATTGTTGACTGGTTTAAAATTGTCTTTTGGGACTATAGGCTTAAGGTATGTGGTAACTGAGGAATATGGAAATTGTGCTGCATCAAGGTTATGGCTGCCAGTCCAAAGTCATAAAAGGCAAGGGTGAAATTATCTAGATGAGAACTAGACGAAGTCGATTTCTACCCTTGGTGATGTGAACTCAGAACTCCCTTGTTGGAATGGATGCCCAAATTAGGGCTAGTGCAATCCCTAAGAGTAGATGTACAAATCTACATTTCTGCTTTTCGCAATGAACTGTCCATAGTGGTGTCTCTCTTGAGTCTCTACCTTGAGAAATTATTTGCTTACAATTAATTCATCAGCCTATGAAAAATTTCAACCTCAAAGTGATAAGCTCATCCAAAGACATGGGAAAGCGAAGGTGAACTTCCCTGTCTTAGATTGTTAATGAACCTAGTGACGTGTACCGTGGCACCTTGTCTACTTAAGCTATATACTCGTACTATCACACTAAGGTGAAGCCATTTGTCCATGCTGATAGATAATGGATGACAATTTATTTCACTCTTATGTCCTATTTTAGCCCATTAATTCATGGGTGACTCTCCTATTTAATCTAGATTCTTTTGAATTCCTTGCCAGTATCACTTGGCAGGAGCCTCCAATTTAATTTTAAAAATGTGAATGCCATGGTCACCTGACATACCATATCAATCCAGACGATTGTGCTGATAGTGCTACGACTTAAAACCACACCAACGCAACCCAAAAGAAAAACAAGATCAATACTCAAATGATCAACCAAACTTCAAGTACTCACTACAGATCAAAAAATCTAATCAACTGTTAGATATATCTCATATCTTGTAATTTAGTTCACAACCATCAAATTTAGTTTCTAACACAAAATGATGCTATTAAAGTACAGAAACTTCAATTCTCACACCAATCCCAATTTACAACCACACCAATTTGAGAAATGTTTGATATTGACAAATAATGTATGATATTAATGAATAATGTAGTTCAATTTCTCTTGCCCAACATTCATCAAACACTTGAAGTGCATTGGAGTAAAACATACATATTTATCGTTTTTTTGTGTACAAACTACTAAGATATATTTTCTAACAACCAAATTAACTTTAATCAACTCATTCTAGAAAAAGAAAATTATTAACCTCTTTACTCAAAGCTAAGCAAAACTATCACAAATCACCAAAAGTTAAGGTATATATGACCTATATTTAACTAAAACTTTTTTAAAATTTTTTTTTATGTAAATCTCCATGCAATCTATTAATTTGGGTTACATCTACACTATACAAGTCCATAGTAATGCATTTAACATAAATCCTACCTCTTAAAGCCAAAACTCCAATTTGTAGAGAAACCCAAAACTCGCCAAATGTAAAATCACGATTTCACGATTTCATAAGCCGTGTTGTGAGAATCAAAGGTTTTGGCCTTTGATTTATTGGGAGGTGGAGAAAAAGTGAAGAAGAAAGTTTGTAGAATAAAAAATGAGAGAGAGAGAGAGAGAATTCGTCGCTGGTTTTGACATTCTGGATGAGAAATTACACTTTCGGCCCTCCATTTTATAAGTAATTCCTTGAGTATTTGCTAAGTCTCAATTCTTTAACTTTGCCCCCCAAAGTACCCAAAATGATATTAAACTAATTCGAATGGCTTTCACGCACACTCCAACACACACGTGGGTCCCATCACTCTTGGTCAAAGGTCCAAACATCTAATTTTAGGAGAAAAATACAGATATACGGATTCACACATCACAATTTCATATGTAAACATATAATTAAGATAAAAACAGTAAATTAAGTACGGGTCTCTACAACATCATTACTAGTGGAGATGATGGGAAAGCAGAGTCGTTTGAGGGTAGGCAGGTGAAGCCGCTAGTTAGGGCCTCGAGTTTTTGCCGAAAAATGGGCCCCACTTTAGATATAATATTTAGTTTATATTTATATAAATATAAAAATGATGTAAAATTAAACAAGTGGTAGTGGAGTACGTTAGTTTTTAGTGCTTATTATTATATACATGAATTTTTTAGATCAAGTCATGGGTGTGCACTTTTTTGCAGTATTGAAATTAACTTTTCGTGGACAAAATTACAAAGAAAAATTCTGAAGTTCCAATTTCTTCAATTAACATCATAACATTTTCAAACTCTATTAATAAAAGACCTCAATACATATTCATTTAACATACTTAATCCAACAAAATATGTGGCACCTATTTTACACATATATATATATATATTTTCAAAAATTACAAGAAAAATCCTAATATTTTAACCGATTTACAAACAAAACTATATTTATTTTTTTACCATTAAAGCCATCTAATTTTTTAATTATATCAAAGTAAAACTAGTATCAACGTCCCTTAGATGTGTTGAATGAAGTAGAACACAATAAAGCCAATACTTTTCTTTCTCATCTTAAAAACATTGCAAAACATCATGTTATATCATTTTAACATAATATATCATTTTTTAAAATTTATGTTTATATTTTTAAAAAATATCTAATAATATATAGGGCTCTATATCATAATCTTGCTTTAGGCCCCGAGAAGCTCAGGACCGGCCCTGTGGGAAAGGTATTGATGAGTTAAAGACCTTTCTTCATAGTCAATTTCACACTAAAGTCTTGGGCAAAATGAGATACTTCTTCAGTATTAAGATTTAAGAAGGGAATTAACTTGTCTCAAAGGAAATATACGTTGGAAAAGGTATGCTTGTTGGGGTCAAAACTGTGGAGACACCTATACTAGTTATCATCATTTTGTTGGTAAGCTTATCTGACTCCACACTAATCCTTGTTGTGGCCTTCGTTACAAAGCTAA
>BRYF01000009.1:7557500-7562500 GCA_030159135.1 Actinidia polygama
GTTTGGCAGTGGTGGAGGATGTAATGGGTTTGATGCTCAGTTTTACAAGACTGCCACTTTAGAGAGGAGTCTTAATACTCCGAGTGTAGCATTGATTCCTAAGAAAGGTTGCGCAGAGGACATCAAGGACTGATAAAACCTATCAGCCTTATCGGTAGTGTTTATACATTACTGGAAAAGGGTTTGGAAAAGAGGTTTAAGGGGGTTCTCCACGCCATAATGTTAAACTCGCAGAATGCCTTTGTTAAGGGGCACCACATCATTGATGTGGTGTTGATAGCTAATGAATTTCTGGACTTGGGCCTGCAGGATAGAGAAATGGAAGTTATATGTAAGCTAGATATTGAGAAAGCTTATGATCATGTGTCTTGTTATACCTTCTTGATCATAGGGGTTTCAGGGCTAAATGAAGGCAATGAGAGAGATATTGCATTTCTACGGTTGGGATGTCGTTTTTGGTTGATGGTTCTCTTATGGGGCTTTGACAGGGTGACCTCTTTCCCCGCTCCTATTCATCCTTCAGGTGGAGGAGTTGAACCATTTTGATTAATCGGGCAGCATGTGAAGGTCCTTAAGGGTGGTTCAGCAATTGGGGATCAACTCACTGTCTCTAACTTTCTCTATACTGCCAACAAAATCATTTTCTGTGGAGCCAATTCAAACCAGTAGGGTTACCAACTTACCTACACTGTGTCCTCCGATATTTCAAGGTAGATTCGGAATTATGGATGTATTTAACTATTAAATCCAAGTTGATTCCATTTTGGGAGATCCCTCAAGTGAACTCTTTGGCTGCCACCCTTGGATGCAAGGATGGTTATCAGCTAGTGTCTTATCTCGGGATTCCTTTAAGTTCCTCTTTTAAGGCTAAGGTAGTTTGGGATGGCATGGTGGAGAGATGTCAGAGGAGACTAGCGGGCTGCAAGAGGCAGTATTTATTGAAAGACAGTTAGTTGACTCTCATCAAAATCACTTTGGCAAGTATTCTGACGTACTTCATGTCGATGCACACAGTTCCTGTTTCGGTTACAAAGAGGGTTGAAAAAGCTTCAAAGAGATTTCTCATGGGGCGGCATTGGAGATGAGTTCAAATAGTACTTGGTGGGTTGGTACAGGGAATGTGGCCATATTGGGGAGGGAGGGAGGGATGAGGGTGAGGAGATTGGGGATTTTAATAAGGCTCTTTTGGACAGGTGATTATGGAGGTTCTCGTTTGCGAAAGGGACAAGGTTTGGAGAGCAGAGGTGGCCAAGTATGGTGCTAGCAAGGGGGGGGGGGGATAGGATTTTCGCAGAGGTATTTTGCTCTCATGTGAAGGGGTTACGGAAGGATACGGGGTTGGGCTTGGGAGGAGTTTAGAAAGCTTGTTACATATTGTTACATATCAAGTAGATAAGGTGAAATTTTGGAGGAATAGGAGGTACGGTGAGGAGACCATAGAGACTTCTTTCCTCGTCATTTTCCTCCTTGCAATGGATAAGGAGGTTTTAGTGTCAAATTATTTGGTGAATCATGGCGGTGGGGTGCATTGGCATATTAGGCTTAGGAGGCCGGTGTAGGACTAAGAGCTGTTATCTTAATTATATGGCACTTATGGAGTTGGAGAGAGGGAGTACAGTATCAAGATGAGAGGAAGGGGAATGGCAGTTTGACGTTCTTCCTTCTGCAATGCCTTTGAGAGGAAGTTCTACGGGTGTGGAAAGAAGCACTTGGCAAGACATTGACGATTGATAACCAACCTCATCCAGAAGCAGAAGTTTTTGGTGAATTTGTGTTGCATGTGCAAGAATGATGAGGAGTCAGTATTCCATCTTTTCATACATTGTTCAGTGGCCAGGGAATGTGGAGTTTGATTTTCTCTCTATTCGAGATAGAATGGGCTCAGCATGGCGACATAGCAAGGTTGATGAGTAGCTAGAGGGGTGGAAGGGTTGCGAGGAAGAGGCAGAAGGCTTGTATGCTTGCCCTTATGTCTTATGTGATTGATATGGATGGAACGGAATAGAAGATCCTTCCAAGGTGAGGAGAAATCCATTACTCGGCTAAAAAGCAATTGTTTGGCCATTTTGTATAGATAGGTGCTGGTTTAGTGACCTTGAATCCTGAATTATTTTGTTGATAACTAGAGAGTGAGAGGTGCCTTGTTTGTTGCTGGCTCTCTATATCAACATGGATTGATTCTCTTGTACATGGGTGGCATCTCCTTGATGCCTTTTTTGATGTTATTTTCATAGTTTCTTATCAGCAGAAAATGTATCTGATTGTAAAGCTGAACATCAGAATGCTTTATTTGCTTATGATGTGTTTTGAATTATTTTTGTATCTATCAGGTGTACCAGTTTAGTTTATGAGTGTGATCAATCAAAGCCAGCAACAAATGATGTCAAGGTCTCAATCTTGAAGCAGCATAAAACTTGAGATTGAGTCTCTTATATTTTTTATTTTCTTTGCTACTATTTATTGCTAAAAATAATTTTATTTGTTATACCTGTGTAATACTAAAAATTATTTTAAAAACTTACAAAATTACCCCAGCCGTACCCGTATCATTTTTTTTTCAGGTTTTCACAACTCATCGTACCCATAATCCGCACCTGTGCCTATACTTCGTAGGTGACAGACCTATTGTTGCATCACAATGTGGATCGACCATATGAAGGTAAGTCACAAAAAGCTTTCTGTTTTGCAAAGTATTAGAAAAAGAACCTTGACCTTGTTCATGCCCATCTTGAAACAGCTAGCAACATGAAGGATTGGGTAATGAGAAACAAACTGGAATTCCATCTGAATATCAATATCTTGTCAAATTCCTCAAGCAATACAAGGTCATGAGAGTAACAGGAGATTGTTAAGAAAGTATAAAGGACCATGACCATTTTGAGAAAGGTTGGGAGTGTGCTTACAAGATCAATAATCCTTCATGTTGAAGATACATATGTAATTGCACGTGAGTCACTTGAAACTTAACATTCAAATAAAGAAAATTTATCTCACAATGAGCCCACACGTAAAAACATCATGGCCAAAGCAAGAATAGATTCGGTTGAGACCATTCTTGCCTATGGCCTCACATTGTTTCTAGGACGAAGAAAGCTCAAAACCTTGTGAAATGGAGAGGCCTTGGTGATGAAGAAATCAGTTGGAAAAGGGTAGCAGCCTTTATGACTTTTCAAGAAGATATTGCACCTTATTGTGCTCGAAAATTGTGGAAGAGTTAAACCATCAATTTATCTAAAAGCTTAAGATTTTAGAGAGGGGCAACTTTATTTTTTATATTATTCTCAACACACAAACTCTCGACGAACTCTCTTGGCGCAATACACCGATGTCATGGGCTTGCAAAAGACTCTCGATGGAGCGGGAAAAATCCGAAGTGACTCTCAATGAAGCGATGAATACAAGTTCAGACACGATGCCATGGGATTGCAAAAGACTCTTGATGGAGCGGGAAAAATTCAAGGTAACTCCCGATGGAGCAAGGTGGCTCTCGATGGAATGTGAATAGGCCCAGGTTCGGACACGGTGTTTGAGAGTATAATAAACTAGATCAAGGAATAAGGGGGAGCTTGGACGATCAAATTGGTGGATCGAACTCAATGGGGAGTAAGGCCAATGCACGGTTCACACATGAGGGAAAGATTGTTAAGGACATGTGTAAAGAATAAAGTCTCGCATCGGATAAATAGAAAAGGAGTTGACTCTTAATATACATTGGATGGACTCACCACTTACAAGACTTAAGCTTTTAAGTGGGTATAAGTTCCAAACAATGTATATTGGGCCAAGATGATGTGAACCTATGTGATTTCTCCGCAACGGATCGGGCCTTACGTGAGCGAGCGGGCGGACCACTAGAAGATGATTCTCCCCTAACAAGTGGTATCAGAGCTGGCTTATAGAGGAAAGTACGGCCACACGTGAGATGAGTTGGTGGTTAACTCTTCCACAAAAATAACCAAGGAGGTTTCAAATGGGGAGACTATCAAGGGGTGCCTCTCCAAGAACCCACACCTTACCTCTATGTTCATTTGTTTCCTTCGGAGTGCTTACTACATGCCCAAACGGATGATGCCCAACCTAGGGTATAAAAGCATGTGTCCAAGGTATCCCAACATGGACCCACGCTTAGCATATGATGCCAACACATACCAAATACCTCGTCCAAGACTATCCAAGACGTGCCCCAAGCTACACACAAAGCAACTTCAACAATGGAAAAATTGTAAGGCACCCAGGTCAGGCCATTGTGTAAATATTTGTAGTTAATTTCTATGTTTAATTATTAAATATGCGGTTAGACGGGTAATTACTTGGTTATTTGCATGATATTGTGCTAGTTGTGGCATAGGATTATATATTTTTGCTTTTATTTTTGGTGTTTGAGTGCTTGGACCTTTGACTGGGAGTAGTGGGACCTACTTGTATATTGGGAGATGTGTGGATACCTTGGAATTATTTTATTACACTTTGGGGTATTTAGGGGCCCTAGTGTAACTATAAATAAACCTCGGGAAGAGATAGAATTACTTAATAGTTGAGGGGAGAAAAGTGTAATTTGCACTATATAAAACCTTTTCCTTTCGAACGAGGAAACGCTTGTCATTTTTCCTTCTGTTTGCTTCTGTTTCTCCCAAAATCTCATAGAGCTTCGCATGTCTCAATTCTTCTAGACTATATTTGATCATCTAGTTAGATTCAAATTATAGTTCTATTGCAAATACTAACCTACGCGAAGAGGGCCTCAAGTTGAGCAGAGTAATTTCTTATTTGGGCCACCTTCAAACTTGGGGATTGGGGGGATTTTCTTCTTGGAGGTAGGATTTTGTACCCTTAGGTTAAATATATGATTGTGATACGTTGATATGCCTTTATATGTTGATAGTGAGGTTTTGATTTGGCTATATCTTCATGTTTTAGATGTATTTGTGTATGCCTAGATATGTGTAATTCTAGCATGTGAAAACTTTAATAAATGGTATGAAAAAGGTGTTTTGTAGTTT
>BRYF01000009.1:7570000-7575000 GCA_030159135.1 Actinidia polygama
AATAATGGGTGAGGAGAGAAAAAAGAGATGAAGGGGTGAGAGAGAGAGAGGGCAAATTTGGCCAAGATGGCCAAAACCAATCACATCCACACATACACTAACACGGGGGGTGCGAAAAATATTTTGCTTATTGGGTCGGGCAGGGTTTGAACCAGACTTATACTATATATTAATAGAGCTATGAGTACCTAAGCTCGGCCCAATTCTATGTGGACCTAATATTGAATTCTCAAGCCTAATTTAAAAAAAAAAAATCAAGCCCACTCACTAAATCAATTTGTTCGGCCTTCTAAACTTTAATTACACTTAACAATTTTTTTTATTTATTATAATTATCCTTTTAAACTTAAGCAAGCTATTAGTATTCTATAATATGTAAAATATTATTTCAAGTCTTTGAATAGTCCAAATGTATATTATTAAGCTATGTTTGGTTGGTTGTAACGAGTATATGATGATGATTCTGTAAGAATAGTCATTCCAAAATTTGGTTTGCACAAAACATCAGAATGAACATTTCAAATAGAATTATCATTCATTCATTTTAAAGAAATTGATTCCTTAACTTTTGCAATGAATAGCTATAACATTCTTATCTTCATTTTCACAACCAAAATACACACCCTCCACTACCATGCCGGTCATGTCTTTCTCGAAATATGTGCTAACTTCTCCTCAATGCCCAGTAGAAAAGCAAGAATTTATGAAACTCAACTCAATTACGCTCAAGCAAAAACAAAAAATACATAAAACAAAAAAAAAAGTATAACACAACTTGCAGATACTAAAACAACAACAACATGATTATATAAAGACGATTCTATTCATTTTTTTATCCCTAAAGTATTCGTTACTAGTCATTATAGGGTTCTCCCCATGGATTACCACTCTTATCCCAACCACTAAATGTGAGCATCTAAGGTCGATTGGGCCCCTTTTGTAAAGAGATGACTGCTCCAAGAGTTATTTACCCAAGTCGTGTCATCCAAATCACAAGGTCATAGGCTATGTCGGTTTCGGTCATGCCACCCTACTTTCGTTGCAATGGTCCAAATCATGTCACCCTACTGTTACAAGGTTCGATGCCAAACTTGTGCCCCCTCAGGGTTTTGTGTAAGGTTTCAATTTTTTTAAAAATATTGATAATTAGGACTTTGGTATAATTGGGTCCATTTAATTTAATTGGGTCAAGTGTAATGTGATTGAGCCTAGGTATGTTTTGTCTTGGGCTTTGATGGAATTGTAATTGGGCTTGTGAAGGAATGAGACAATTAATTGGCCCATGAGTAGTTTGGTTTGATTGAGGTTGCCAAATAAGGCTTAAGGCCAAATTGGATATTTAGTGTATCTCTCTCTCTCTCATTTATTGACCAAAGGCATTTACTCCATCTTCTTCTCTTTTCTCTCTCTAGGGTTTGAGCATTAAAGGTTAGATTGGAGTGTGTTGGAGTGAGGCTTGAGTGATATTCCTTTGGGAAGATTATCTACTCAACGATAGCGTCGTTTTGAGCCAAGGAGGAATGGAGAAAGTTGGAGTGTTGGAGTTCATCTCATATTCAACAAGCTTTTAGAGTTTTGCTTAGATCTATTTGAGGTAAAGGGGTTAGTTTGTTGGGGTTGTATGTGATAGGTTAAACATAGCCTATTGAGGCACTATTTTGGATATTAAACTCTAAATGGAAAACTTGGTTTGAAATAAAAATCGGAAGTTCTGAAAATCTAAAAGTGTTTTGTTTTCTGCAATGTCTACCAGTAATACCTTTAGTTTCATGAAGTTGGTCGAGGGCCAGACCTACCGGTAGTAATATTTCCACTACCGGTAGTTATTTTTGGTATTTCACCCTTGGATCGTTGTCTACCGGTAGTATTATTTTTCACTACCGGTAGTGATTTATTTTGTTTCGTATCTAGATGGTCTTATACTAGTAGTAATTTTTTTCACCATCGGTAGTTATTTATTTGGTTTTGTCTTTGGATCACTGTCTACCGATAGTGACCTCTCGCTACCGGTAGTGACCTACTGTAACAGTTTACGAAAACTTTTTGAAAGTAAATACATTTTGGATTATGTTTATGATCTTGATATTGTTTATAGTAAATGCATTCGAATGATTTCAATAATAACTATTATTGATGGTTTTAATACTTGCATGTTTACGTGGTTTACATTAATGCTTTTAGCAAATGTAACTTTGTGAATGTTAAATTTGGAAATGGTTTTGGTAATGACACGCCATGATGTACTGGAATAAGTTTGCTTAGATTAGGCCTAAGGTAAAAGACCTAGATAACAATCGTGCGGGAGGGAATGTCAAACTTTCGGTTAGTGATCGAGAAATTGGTCGGATATTGGGTATGTCAAACCTTCAGTGAAAGTTTGAGAAGTGGACCGAATATTGGGTATGTTAAACCTTCGGTGGAAGTCCGAGAAATAGGTCAGATATTGAGTATGTCAAACATTCGGTGAAAGTCCGAGAAGTGGATCGAATATTGTCTCATATGTTTAGTGCATGACTAGACAAGTTAGGTACTAGCCTAGGTGTCATTCCAAAATATTATTACTTTTTGTGAAAAGCTAAAAAGTTTGTGAAATTATTGATTTAAGAAATTATGAAATAAATGCTTTTGACAAAAGTTAAAAAACGTGAAAATTTAATAATTTTGTGAATCACGGATTGAAAATCAAAAGTATATTTTGATATGAATAAAGGCATAACTTATTGCATCATATTTTTATTATATAGTTATGTATCATAATTTTGGCTTGAAACATCAAGTCAATTGTTAAATATTTGCAGGGTAACTCACATTTACTATAAAATGAATTTCAGGTACTGAGGTCTATCCTAAATCTTGAAGCATGTGGATTGCTGTTTACTTTATTTTTGTTTAGAAAATATATTAATATATTTTGAGAAATTATAATATTCTTTTGGTCCGATGTGGGTATTGTCTATGGGATATCATCATTGTTTTGTATTTGATATCTCATGGAGAACATGGTCCTAAAGGAGGGGTACATTAGCAGTACTCTGATGTAATGACAATATGTTGTCATATATGATTATTTTAGCTGATTTTTCTTTAATTATGGTGTTTGTCTACGTGGCCGAATCTTGAGTTATTTGGGGCGTGACATTTTGCGAAATACTTTATACTAGGGACATATCCTCAATACCTATTTTAACAATATCTCGTCGTATCAAAGTCATTTCAAAATATTTTACTTAGTTAAAGTCTAGAGTTAGGTGATCGCTACCCTCACCTCTCCTCCCATGAAACCCATGTTAAATTAACATGTTAATGAATAAAAAACAATATTACAACGTACATATTCAAGACATACAAAGCATACATCGATATTAACATTTCAATAACATCAAGTAGTCACTAAATCATATGGGTGTAATAAAATCAAAGTATAGGGCCTAACAAGCAAAAAGTCACACACTAACACAACCGTATAAATCTGTCTAGAATTTTCAAAAATGAATATCTTCAATTAAAAATTGAACAATCATACTTAGTCTCCGTTTGGAATCAACTTTTTTTACCTTTTTGGCTGACTTTTTTTAAGTTTATAAGCAAAAAAGACAGCCAAAATTATTTTTTTTGTTTTTTGCTTTTTATTTTTTTGCTTATTTTTAGCTAAAATAAAACTAAAAAATTCAAAAGACCAAAAAATCTTGACTTTTTTAATAGCAAACTTAAAAATAGTTTGGCTTAAAGCATTACCAAATGGAGCCTTACACTCATAAAAAATATATAAAACTATACAGTAATATTTAATAATGAGTTAAGGTTCTTTTAACACTCATCATGCATGAAAATAACTTTTACACTATGAGTAATACCGAAAATACTTTTAAGAAGTCCAAAACTATTACAGTTTATAGAAATATCACATCTTACTAGGGGTGGGCATGGGTCGGGTCGGGTCTGCGTCAGACCTAAACCCGACCCGACCAGCCACGGTTCCAGATTTTTGAAACCGGAATCGACTCAACCATCCGATAAAACCGAACTGAACCGCTCAGTTCCGGGTCGGGTTGGTTCTTCGGTTCTCCACTTTCGGTTTGATTCGGGTCTCGGGTCTCGGTAAAATAGGTAATAATCTAGTGTGGTTAGTACATTGTATGTCTATAGGATTTGTTTTAGTTCGGTTCTAGACGTCAGTTCTCGAGTCGGTTCTCTCGGTTAGGGTCTCAATTCTTGGTTCTCGGTTCTGTTCGGGTCGGTTCTGGGTAAAATAATGTGTATACCTGAGAAACAACCCGATAACCTCGGGTCCAAAATTTTTAGACCCAGAACCGAACCGAAGGTATGATAGACCCGAACCAATGAGGTTGGGTCAGGTCGCGGGTTCATCGAATATTTTATCCACCCCTATATTTCACTCGTTTCTTACTCAAAATACTTGAAACTAATTTTACATAAAAGATAATTTATGTATCTAACATTTAGAAGTAGTTTCACTTAAAACGGAATTTTATAGAATATGTTAGAATATTCTTAGAATATATTATGATACAGAATATATTCGGAATATCTTCCTGATTGCTACACTACTTTATTTACTTTATTATTGTTTCTTTATGCAAACTATTCCTTTTTTATTTTTCTCTATATAAAGAGGACTTATATGTATTATTCATCACTCAATATAATATACATAAATTCCTCTCTCTCTACAATTTCTTTTAACTTGGTATCATAGCCACGTCCAGTGGCCTAATCCTTCGCTTCCTCCGGCGAACCGCCGTCGAAAAATTATCTAGTATTTTCTTTTTCTTCATTTTTTTGCCTTTTTCTTTTTGTTTATTTTTTCCCATACATTTCTTAACCGTACGAAGTTGGGCTAAGAGCACCCATCAGCGAAGAACAAACCGCCGACCACCATATCAATCATAGCCTCAACACCCTACAAACCATCAACAACCTCGAATCCAGTCGAACTTAACCTTTCACTACCTCAACAACCAAAATAGCCACTGATCGAG
>BRYF01000009.1:7632500-7635000 GCA_030159135.1 Actinidia polygama
AGAAGGTGACGTAATTATAGAACTCAACTGTGTACAGATATAATGGCATAATGGTCGAAGATTATGGGAGGAGATTGTGGAGTGATTGGCAGAGATTGTGGCCAAATGGAGCTAGCTGGAGGTCGAATATATCTCCGTCCAGAGGATTTGGCGATATGGACAAAAATTGTTATTGGCGAGGTGAATTGCTGGGTAATGTCTATTGGCGAATGACAACCGAATGACAATCATGGACAGAGTAGGACGACATGGTTATCTTGGGATGAACTCCTGGCCTTTCCCTTTTCGAATAGCTATTTGGATATTGTAAATCTATCCCTGGTTTATATGTGAGTAAGTGAAGTAGATGTTAATGAATATAACTTTTAAAAAGGACATAAAAAGTAGGTCTTAATTACATGAGAGCATACTTGAGTTGAGTCCTATAACTAGCCATGTAATATATTTGGAATAAGAGAGTAAAGACTAATGAAAGAGATGTAACGAGTTTGAATGGAGAAAGTTTTAAATTTCTCATTTTCTTCGTCTAATTATTTGAGTGAGTTAGAATACTCTCTCACCTCTACAAAGTGATATTTAGTCCATTACAAATTAAACATAAAATTCGGTATGTATGAAATATATGATATAATTGGTAGTTCATGAGCAAAAATAATGACAATTTTGTTATTAATGATAGAATTTTATTTGCAACCCTACTCCATTTACAAGTATATCTATATAATTTATTTGACTCGTTAATTGGTTAATGTTTGTGAACCAACTCAAATATAGCTCAAGTCTATAAGCTAACTTAGGCACCATTTATGGTAAGCAAAAATGGTAAAACCAAAAACAATTTCACTTTTGGTTCTTTTAGGTAAGATGAGACAAAAAAATCAAATAAAAAAAGAAACTTTTATACACTCAAATAAACTCACCCAAAATAAACGTACACTGTAAATTTTATAAACAAGCATTGTCACACTAAAAACTCATGGTAGGTTAATTAACTTACACAACTTAAATGACATTTCATGTGTTTCCTTCCATGAAATCTTTCTCAAAACGCATTCGTTGTTCGATTATCAAATCAAGATTGGTTCCATATCCTCAATTATTGACTTTATTTGAAATTTGGCACCGCGTGACACTCTTAACAAGATAGAAAAAACTCATGAGTCATATAACGTGGCAAGATTATGTTTGAAGTATATAGAAGTGACACTCTTAACAAGATAGAAAAACTAGCCGCTTAAAACAAATCAACTACAACCACAACCACAACCACATTAAATTTACACAGTACTCCACAAATTAAACTCCAAGAAGTGACACTCTTAACAAGATAGAAAAACTAGGTTATAGGTTCTGTTTCTCCCCTGAGAATTCCAGTTCTATATTTTTCTGAAAAAACCCTCAAATCCTTAGGCACGGATCGTGACAACGTCTAGCGAGCGCCCTCGAGGAATTCCGCTGCTTCGAGGCAGTGTATGACAAGGTTTCTTTATATATATATATATATATATATATATGTATGTATGTATATATATATATAAGAAAAATACTAAACAAACTATAAGCTTTCTCAAAGTATAAATCTCAAAGCTTAAGAGAAAATAATAAGACTTCTCCTATTTATAGGAGAGTCATTCCCACTTAAGTCTTGATTTTTAAGAATTTAAAGTGTTTGAAATAATATTTGTACCATGCATGATAGGTCTTGCGCTGATCCTTCTTAGAAAGTTCTCCAGGATTTTACCAATAACTCATAGGAAGCGGCCCTTACCTCCATACTTGCAAAAGCAGACTCATTAAGGTTGTCTCACAACCGCTCTATCACCCCCACAAAAGCTATGAGTTCTATTAAGAACAAAGTTCAACCTTCTTGTTGTGAAATTTTTAATTAACCATGAGACTTTAATATAATAGACTTTAGACTTACCCCCACTATTCTAAAAATAAACAATGCATTTAAAATGTAACCTCGCATTAGCATTTTTTGGATAATAATTGACTAAGTTTCTTTGAACTCTAAACAAATAATTTTTAGATTTTTCTGACATCAATTAGTTAGAGTAAATTACATTCCAAATTATCTCTAATTAATCGGCAATAGTCCCATATCTCTCATGATTTTATTTATCGTCTCACCACTTAGTGGTTTTGTCAATGTAGTGGTTTTGTCAATGGATCTACACGCATTTGATCAGTAGATTAATATTCAAGTGCAACTTTACTTTTTTTCACAAGTCGTCGGATGTGATTGTATTACATAAAAATGTATTTGTTATTACTATATATCCTTTCATTCTTAGTATTATGAATTGCAGCTTGATTATCACAATACAAAACGACGTTTTTATTGTTAAAATAATAAAGTCATTTTTTATGATTCACAAAATGGCGTTATTTTATCATATTTTAAGTTCATTCACCCCACATCACTATAGAGGATCTGAATTCGTTTTGTCCATTTTTGTGACGAGTTTTATGCAAAGTCACAAGCTCTTTGAAAGCT
>BRYF01000009.1:7645000-7647500 GCA_030159135.1 Actinidia polygama
AGGACTGATTACATGGCGAAATAGGCTATTTCAGTGCTGTTTGAATCCTCCCTAGGCGTTATGCTTCATTTCAAAAGCCGAGAATATTTGTTAGTTAAATTATGTCTTATAAAAAGCATGCATACATATAGGAGAGAGGAGAGAGGGAGTGCTCCATGTTGTTAGTCCCGACAATAAGGTCTTCATTTCTTCAATTGTTGTCCTTTTGGTGATGGCTCTCTATAACAACGAAAAGCAGGGGGGTTAGCCTTGTGCATACTAGGATAATAAAACTGGATGGGAATTACGAATCAATGAAGAACTAGGTAAGAAAGAAGATTGTCAAAAAGTGAAACAACTAATTGCATTATCTAATAATCTGCAATGCAGTAGCCCATCAAGATCCGGTTTATAATAAGTAAAAATTCCCAGCCTCAAAATGTTTAGAAAATGCAACAAAAAAGCTGATTTTTCTAAGCAAATCTGTATCGAAAGACTTTCTGGCCCCACTTATATATTAAAAACAAAATAAAAAAAGAATAAAATCATACCGTGTGAAATTTCTATACTTGTGGAACTTAATGAGAAATTTAAAGCATCACTCAATTCATAAGTGTATGTGTTTATGTTGCACTCTCAGCTCGCTTTTTTGCCTTTTCAGCCATCTAATTAAGATCTGCAAAAGTACTGCAATCAATGAACATTGTCTAGGTTTTAGGAGGTTGCAAATCATGGATGGTCCTTCGTGTGTGTGTGCATTTAGGCTCACGTTCTTCCTTCCTAAAATCCTTTTTTCCTTGTACAAAAAATCTGCAAGACGAACATGTCACCAGATGAACATGTTGAAGCTTAAAAAAACTTAAAAATGCAAATTTTGAAGGAGAGAAGTAGAGAATCACCAAGAAACAACCTTGCCAAGTCTTCAAAATCACATAATCATGGATGTCACACGTGCAAAATCAAAAAGAGAATCAAAGCAGATATCTAATAGCAATGACCTTTATCTATCACAATGTCCATAACTAAACAAACAAATAGAACATATAACGAAATCAAAACGAACACAAAATAAGATTTTTTTTAGAAAATAAAAAACGGGTAAACCGTCTTATCCTAGTTCCCTTTCTTCATTGTCTCAAAGGACAAACCGAAGCAAACCATAGCAGCAATTGACAAAAAGATTTACCAAAAGGCACACAACTTCCTAAAATAATCAATTGTATATTGTTAATAGCATTCCAATATTACACTTCATTTCTTTAAAGAATTTCTTAGAAATTTTCCTCTCAAAAGGAAAATGCATTGGGAAGATTACTTACTTAAGCAGATTACTTACTTAAGCAGCCTTTACTGCCACAGTGACGCCCTCACCAAGACAACGATAGGCAGCTCGCAATTGAATCGCATTGTCCAGACAGAGTTATAAAAAATAGCCAAATATGTATTCAAACCACAGATATCCATGTAGGAAAATAAGAACCTACAAAATATGAAGTCAGTCCTTTGGTAAATGACAAAAGCCTAGAAAACAAGAACCAATTAAAACTATGAGAGAGAGAAAGAGAGTGTACCTTACTTGGAGACAAAAGGTGAGAATCACTGGGAGCCATGGTCTTCAAACACTGAAAATCATAAAAGACCTCATGCTGCAACCTCATCTACTAATTAGAGAGAATATCAAATTTGATCCTTATGGAGCCTTTATCCCATAGTTGACCCAAATTTGAGCCTTACGGCGCACCTTTATTGTAGTTATCTTATGGAGCTCCAAGGCTCCAATCGACTTTGCGATCCAATAGCTGGACCGTAAATATTTGAGAGCTTCCCAATTTCTTTGTTGTAATTTTTTGACATATTCCAGTTTTGAAAGAGAATTATAACAATAACACATTTAATTTAGCCTTACAAGGAATTCCTACATATTCTTTCCAATAATAAATTTATGCAAAATAGGAGGAAATACCTGGGACGAAGATGACTATCCTCCTTTGTGGTGAACAAGCTCATTATGATGCACACATTTACTATAGCTAAGTTGCCAAATTTATAATATGACAAAATGGACATGCCAAACTCCAAGGGTGGAATGTAGCCACTGATAATTTATCTGATATTGGTCCAGTTGTTGAGGGTATTCTATCTGTTACCCAAGGCTTGAGAAGGATGGAATGAACTCATATTCGTCATTTGGGGAAAAAGGCTGCTCCTGCTTTAGCTGGATTGATTGGCTGCTTATGAGGACGGACTTCATGCTTGGATGGAAGAGGTTCCCTCCCCTGTTTCTCCTTTTGTTGTTGCTGATGCTGCTTCTATTTGTTGAAACTATAAAAAAAAAAAACTCCAACTCTAGAAAGATCATAATATCATATTGGAGAACTTCTTTCAACCCATATTAGCACGCTGAATCTGAGCTCGAAAATGGGATTTTTTTTTAGTACCTCACAGAGTTTGTATATAAAAGAATTTTGAAGGTTTGACTGATTAGTACCAGTAAGATGATGAATCCAGTGCATGCTCTAGA
>BRYF01000009.1:7655000-7657500 GCA_030159135.1 Actinidia polygama
GTATAGAGATAATGGCATAATGGTCGGAGATTATGGGAGGAGATTGTAGAGTGATTGGCGGAGATCGTGGCCAAATGGAGCCAGTTGGAGATCGCGTATATCTCCGTCCAGAAGATTTGGCGACATGGACAAAAAATGTTATTGGCGAGGTGAATTGCTAGGTAGTGTCTATTATCGAATGACAACGAATGACAATCACAGACGAAATATGACGGCATGGTCATCTTGGGATGAACTCCTTTCCCTTTTCGAATAGCTATTTGGATATTGTAAATCTATCCCTGGTCTGAAAGTGTTTATATGTGAGTAGTGAAGTAGATGTTAATGAATATAACTTTTAAAAAGGACATAAAAAGAGTAGGTCTTAGTTACATGAGAGCATACTTGAGTTGAGTACTATAACTAGACATGTAATATATTTGGAATAAGAGAGTAAAGACTAATGAAAGAGATGTAACGAGTTTGAATGGAAAAAGTTTTAAATTTCTCATTTTCTTCGTCTAATTATTTGAGTGAGTTAGAATACTCTCTCACCTCTACAAATTGATATTTAGCCCATCACAAATTTTCTAAACACCTGTTAGACCAGTGTTTTACATGGTTGAATTTGCAGCGTGCTTGGAGCCAAATTATGTGCATGATATCTAAATTAGTAATTTCTTCTGCTTAAAGGGATAAAAATAAATTAAGGCTCCAAGTTTAGCTCAACATTCAAACTCGTTCGATTAATATATTAGAAATTTGATTAAGCTGTACCCGAATTTGTTATATATAAAACATAATTGGTAGTTCACTAGTAAAATTAATAAGTATTGGTAGTTAATGAGCAAAATTAAACATAAAAATTGGTATATATGAAATATATGATATAATTGGTAGTTCATGAGCAAAAATAATGACAATTTTGTTATTAATGATATAATTTTATTTGCAACCCTACTCCATTTACAAGTATATCTATATAATTTATTTGACTCGTTAATTGATTAATATTTGTGAACCTACTCAAATATATCTCAAGTCTAAGCTAACTTAGGCACCGTTTATGGTAAGCAAAAATGGAAAAACCAAAAACAATTTCACTTTTGGTTCTTTTAGGTAAGATAAGACAAGAAAATCAAATAAAAAAAGAAATTTTTATACACTCAAATAAACTCACCCCAAATAAACGTACATTTACTGTAAATTTTATAAACGAGTATTGTCACACTAAAAACTCATGGTAGGTTAATTAACTTACACAACTTAAATGACATTTCATGTGTTTCCTTCCATAAAATCTTTCTCAAAACGTATTCGTTGTTGGACTATCAAATCAAGATTGGTTCCATATCCTCAATTATTGACTTTATTTGAAATTTGGCACCTCGTGACTCATGTAATGTGGCCACACGATGTTTAAAGCACATTCAGAATGTGGTTCACGTCCATTTTGTAATTAAATACTTCATCGGTCATATTTTGTTTGCCTTTTTTTCAAAAAAATAATTTTAAAAAAAAATATTCTTACATAACACAAGAATAACGTGACAATGACCTTTTGATAAATTAAAGGCATTGTAATAATAGGAGTTTTGCTAGAAATTGAAAAGTTTATATTCAGTTCCATCATTATGTACAAAATTCTGTATAAATATTATGTTTATATATTAATTACTCTTTTGAATATTTAATTTTATAAATAGCTTAAAAAAATACTTCATTCTAAAAGTTTAAACATTTCAAGTATTTAAAACTACGTTAAAGATCTATTTTGGTACATGTAATTTTTGAAATAAGTGATTTAGTGTTTAATTTTAACAAAAATAGGAGAAATTTAGATATAATTGACTTTTGAAATTATTTCATAAACAAGATGGTAACTACAACTCATTCATTCTCCAAACCTCTCCTCAAATTCCACGCCATTTATATTTGGAATACCAACTAATCACACAATATTCCTGTTTTTTTCTTCTCTTTTTTTAGGTTCACAAACAAATGCTAATCAATTCCATAAATGTATGTTGTTTCCTAAATATTTTATTTATCTTATTATTAATCAAGAATTTATTATATAGCTAGAATTCCCCTAAGTGGGATCTAAGAGCTTCATCAACCGCCTCCCCAAACAATTATTTTAAGACACATTAGAACAATTATTTTAAGACACATTAGAGAGTGAAGTGGGAAAAAATTCATTTCAACAACATTTATGTGACTCTTTATTCTAACTTTTGCTAGATGTGAGGACACACTGTTCATTCCTTAAAAAGTGAGAGAAGAGAGATAGGTTAGAGAGAGAAAGGGAGATTGAATTATATTTATGGAGTTTTTTATTTAGACGGTTGGAGAAGATAAAAAAATAAGAATTAGACATAGTAAGATTTGGTTAAATAGAGACGCAAAATCAAAGATTCTGGTGGTAATACTCTAAAGTCTCACATTTTGTCTATCCCTATATCGATCACCTTATAAAATTAAAAGGCGAAACTCCGTATCTCACTTTCTCACTTTTACT
>BRYF01000009.1:7662500-7665000 GCA_030159135.1 Actinidia polygama
AACAATTTTGGGCTTGCTAGCACCATTATTGTCTTTACCATAATCACCACCATCCATCCATTGTACGTACTCCCTCTTTCTCTCTCAATCTCAATCTTTATTCATTTTGACAAAACTGGAACAACATGCTCTGTCTTGATGGTCATGGGCTTTCAGATAAGAATTGAGATGGTCATGGGTTGTTCATTTCGTTTCTGCCATCGACCTCTTGCTTCTTCATCAAATTTTCATCCATTCCATAGGACAGACTTCATCCACTCTTGTTTCAAATAGAAAAGTGTGGTGCTGTGGGTTTGATGAATGATGGAAGGAAAATCGAAGATAGACACCTGCGGTGGTTCTCCGACGTAAATAGAGTTGGCACCAAGTAGTATCTCGGCAACACCCTAGCTGCAACACAAAAATAGTGAGACCGGTCGCCGGAGCTGTTTCCAGAAAACGGTTTTCCGACAATCAAGTTAGATGACCGAAGGAAGTGTATGTTGAGAGAGAAAGTGTTTATCTGTTTTATGGCACAAGATCACATACCTAGGCGATAACAACAGTTCTTCTTTTTATAACCTAGCTCGGCGCCTACCTTGACGCGCCAACTACTGCATCAGTAGGTAGGTGACTTACCCAACCATGCCTCTACGGCCTAGTCGGTAGCCCGTCATCATGTTTCCGGCATCTCCGTATGGATATGAGGCTGTCAGAAGGAACTCCGTTGTGCAAGTCACCTTCTGTTTCCTGACATCTTTTAGGTGTACAGAGAAAGCATCTGTTTTATGAAAAGAAGTTGTTTCTTTTCTTGTCTCGCTTTTCATTTTCTTAGCAGTGGATTATGTGTCTGTGTCTTGCCTTGTAGGAAAGCACTCAGCTTTAGCATGCTTATCATGGCTTTATGAAATGACATGCTCAGGCACACACAGACAGACAGACAGACAGGCTTTGGGGGGAAAGAAAAAACAAAAAGTCTTGAGCTGTGTACAAGTCAAAATAAGAGCTTTGAGCTCCACTCTTGGAGCAGAACACTGGCACAAACACTTGGCCAGGGATTCGTATAATTGTGGCTTTTGAGGGTCTTGGGCATCGTCACAGCAAAGAGCATATGATAATTTCATTTTCATGTCATTAGCAGGCGAAGATTGGAGATTCTAGTTGCTTCCAATGCAATGGTGAGAATATTCTTAACCACATGTGGTGCAAATCAACAATAAAAAATATAGTAAATTAGAGTTGGTGAGATCTTCTTTACTAATTACTAATCCAACTATGTAGCAGTGGGTTCTATAACGAGAGATTTCTTAACCACATGTGGTGCAAACATCTTCAGGTCATGAACTTTTATGTAAATGGTTAGTGCCAAATACTCAATCATGGTTATGAAAATGTTACTGATCTACAACCTACGCATGCATGTAAATTAGCCTTGGGTGAACGCAATTTTTTCATTTTTTTTTCTGGTGAGGTATGTTTTAAGTCGAAAACTAAGGTTCAAAGTTAGAAAAAAATATTACATCCAGTTGAAGGCTAACCGGCCCGATTATTTGAAACAAGCATAGTAAAAGCATCTTCAACGTATGCCCTTTCCTCATTTATTAGACAAAATAAGGAGTAAATTATCAAAAATAAGCTCCAACATAATCTCTATTCAAATCCCTATTTTAAGGGTTGTTACATCCCCTCAAAATAAAAAAACAATTTACACACTCACTCTTTTCTCTCTCTCTCTCTCTCTCTCTCTCTCTCTCTCTCTCATCTTCTTCAACCCAGAACAATTTTGGTCTTGCTAGCACCATTGTTATCTTCACCATAATCACCACCCTCCATCCTTTGTACGTGTTTCCTCTTTCTCTGTCAAATCTCAATCTTGATTCATTTTGACAAAACTGGAACACCATGCTCCGTTGTGACGTCCGTGGGCTTTCAGATAAGAATTGAGATGGCCATGGACTGTTCATTTCGTTTCTTTCATCGACCTCTTGCTTCTTCATCAATTATATGTCTCTGGTCACTTCTGAATTGGATTACCAAGTCTCGAACTATAGGAAGATACCAACTCTTGTCTATATCTAAATATCCAGAAAAATATCATTAAGCCATGTCAGCACAGTTACTCATGTTGACAAATGGCATGAAGCCACGTCAGCATGGTGAATTTGGAATGGACTCGGGACCTTTTTTGACTCTGTCCAAAGGATGAGGATTTCGTACAGTAAGGACAGTAGGAAGTCCTGTTGCCTTGTAGATGTGGCAGCTTTTGAGTGGCCACTTGGGTATTATTGGGTGTTATTAATTTCTTGAATTTTTTAAAATAGATTTATTAGATGTTATTAATAACACCAAAGTGACAACTCAAAAGCTGCCACATCTACAAGGCAGCAGAACTTCATACTGCTTTTACTGCGAGAAATCGTCAACCCTATCTAAATTACTTTCATGTTTTTTTCTTTTACACGAATTACTTTGACATTTAGACTTCCACGACCACAACACGATTTGGAGTATCAAACGTTTC
>BRYF01000009.1:7792500-7795000 GCA_030159135.1 Actinidia polygama
AAAGGCCAGCTGGCCCACAAACTTTGACAGCAAGAGAAGAGAGTGGGTAGAGAGAGATAGAGAGTGAGTAGAGACAGGGTGATCGAAGAGTTAAGAGTGAGGGCCCAGCCGGACACTTTCTCGCCGGATCTCCAGCAGCCCCCTTCCGTCCACTTCTGCGCGCGCGCGGACATGCAATTAGACAGAGAGAGATTATTGCATATATATGATGAGAGGTTTTCCTTTTATGGGAATCCACGGTGGGATGAGTCCTTGACCGGTAGAACATTAACAAACTTTCTGTTCTCTTTTGATAGTAGAATTTAAAGATTCAATCGGTAGACTTGAAATTTTTTCTAAATTCAGTGCAACTAACTGCTTGATTCTTGCCTATTCTGACCTCCCTCAGCTTCATTGGACCTATAAAATAGTTAAATATCATGGGGTGAGTTTGAGAAATAAGAGAAAATAAGAAAAAGAAAATCGAGAATAGACACCTACTGTGGTCCTACGGAGGTGAAAGCGACTGCAACCAGACGATAGCTACAAGATCCTAGTGCGGTACAGAAACAGTGAGATCAGCTGTCAGAGATATTTTCGGAAAACGGCTCTTCGACGGTCAAGTTAGATAACTGAAAAACGTATGAAAAGAGAGAGGGAGAGAGTATCTGTTCCTCAAGACTGAATTCGCGTATCTTATAGAAAAATAAAGGCTGACTTTATATGACACAGCTTGACATGTGCCTTGTCGCGCCAACTTTCGTGTCATTGGACAGACTGCAGCTCGACGCGTGCTCAGAAGCGCCGACTACTGTCGGTGAGTAGGCGGTTGACCCAACCATGCTTATAGAGCCTGACTGGTAGCTTGTCCTCATGCTACCGATGTCTCGATCCGGGCATGGAGGCTGTTAGAAGAAGTTTCGACATGCAAACTACCTTATGTCCCCTGGCATTCCTCGGGATCGCCGCCGACCATTCCCTTCGTCTAAACTTTGGCGCGGTTACTCCTCCGAACTTACTAAATAGCGACAGCTTGAAAATAATGGTAGCCTTAGCTCTGAGAGTGTCTGTATTCGGTAGTATTTGCACTGAGCTTTGGCATAGGGGACCACTGAGCTTGCTTCACATTAATAGCTCGGTGGAGGTGCCTTCCCCAACAATGCCAGAATCTGTCATTGTATATTTTGTCACCTTACAAATACATTTGCGCCAAACAACGATGAAGTAGAATAAATAATATGCACAAAATACTAAAGTATGGGAAGAATATACTGATAAATAATAATAAAACGTATAAATTATGTACATATCAATCATGTCTCTTTCCCTTGCACTTCTTGTGTTTGTGAGAATATTTATTTCAACGGCTTGCGCTAGGATTGTACATATTAAGACACATGTATTGATCTTTATAATTCTATCAATTGCTTTCTAAGTTCCTTGCATTCAAGATATTTGATTCATTAGTTAAAAACCAATGTAATCCATTGATATATCTTTCTAGTATTTTATGTTTTCACCGCTCCATATTTTGGCTAACGTTACAGTTTCCGTGATAAGTTAGTTGTGTATTGAAAAGAGAAGTAATTAGATAATCTAGATTCTGGTTTGGATTGATGCTCAAATTAGCTTTGCTTTTATATCTTATTATTATTTTTTAATCTCACTCAATAACCATTGTTCCTGACAATTCACATACCTACAATCACAACTTCTTAATTTACCATTGATACTCATTACTCTCTCAATGCGTTGCAACTAGCTTCCTGTGAAAAAATAACTTTGGTTCTTACATAGTATTATTCTACCTTGATCCATAACTCTACGTTCGGAGTTGTATTTTGATGTAAGAGATCAAAGAATACAAGCACCATATATTATATAAAATGCACTGTCCTTAACAAAACTCAATAATTTAATAGTCAAAATCTTTGCACATTTATTTCCAATGTTGGGAAAAAATGAAGTAATTTTCCAAGTTGGTTTGGTGATTTGACCCATAATGCATTGACATAGTCAAGTTGGTTCTTACGTATTTGGTTTATTCTCAAAATTATATTTCTTCTTCATCTTCAAAAGACCACATAAGTTAGAGTGGCATCTTCCCAAGTTTTTAACGTGAAGGTTGCAGGTTCAAGACTCATGAGAGTGGTTCCATTTCTCTTAAATATAAGTTAGAGTGGTTCTACAAAAGTTATACATTTTTATATATTACGTACCATACATATAAGTTATATATTTTGATAATAATTAGGCATAATAATTTATAATAAAATGGTATACTTTCATAACTACTCGAACACCACTAATTTTATAACTAGCCATAATAATACGTAATTATCCACAATAATTCATAATTAATACCACATATTTTTCAAACTAACGCTAAATATTTTTATGATTAGCCACAATAATATTTCTAACTAGCATCACACATTTTCATAACTAACCACAATAATTCGTAACTAATTAACACCACACTTTCTTAACTGCTTACAACAATCTGTAACTTTTACCATAA
>BRYF01000009.1:7812500-7815000 GCA_030159135.1 Actinidia polygama
ATTGTTGTGAGCTTTAAAAGGATTTATATTTTTTTCCGCTTTGTTTCCCTTTGGCATCCGTTGAATTATCCTGTTTTGGATTTTATTCTCAAGTACTAATCTATATTTTGGTGGTTTCTTTGGCCTCTTTGGATTTTGTTGGGCCGGTGGCTCTCTCCCCATCTCGTTAGCTTGTGTTCAGTGACATGATTGTCACGGCTATGCGGGATTGATGAGGCCGTGCTCGTTAATTTCCCAGGTAGGATTGGGGAGGGCTAGAGTGTGGATTTCACTTGGGTTTAATTCTAAATCGGTTTGGTTCTCTTTTTTGTTTCCCATGTTATTTTGGGTTTGATGCTACCCATACGGGGGCTGGGCATGGTTTATTTGGTTCTTCTGTCGTTTTCCTTTTCTTGAACGGTGTTCACCACCTTCATATTTTGGGTGTGTGGTTCCGGCGTTGTTGTTCCCTATGGGGTGTTCAAGGTTTTGGTTCATTCCCTTAGTGGGATTTGCAAGGATTTTCATGGTTTATTTCGGTTAGTGATTGCCCTCTCTCCAGTTGTGATCAATCCTTCCTTTGGTTGGTTAAACACGTGCAATCACTAAAAAATTGATTTCCTCTACTTAGGGGGGGGTTGCAAGATCAAATTTTGGTAACTTTCCTCTCCTTGGGGGCTTTGTTTGCGAGATCAAATTTTGGTAGGTTAGGATTTTCTTTTATTTGGCTGCGGCCATGTTATGTATGTAGTACAAGGGGTATGGCTATTGGAAATATGTAACCGTTGTTGCGAATTATTTTATTCCCACCGTCTTAATTACGCTAAAAAAGTCGAAAAACCAAATATACCTAATGTTGGGCCTTGATCCGATTGGGCCAGCCCAAAAACCAAACCCAAAGCCCAGAAGTAAGACAACCCAACCCCCTAGTCCAAAGGACCACCGGCCTCAGGTACTGCACTGGAACCACCCTGGCATGGACCAGACCACCACCAGAATCGCCATGTTTGAACAAACCCCAACCACAGCTAGCCATTTTCGCTAAACAACTTTTGAGTGTGTCAAGAATCGGGAAAAGACCAAATCGGGGAAAACCTGATGGACCACCAACGAAATTGCCCATGACCTTGTCGTACTAAGGCTCCGTTTGACACCAGTTTTTTTTAGTTTTTTTCTTAATTTTTTTACTTAAAATAAGTAAAAATCCAATCAGAGTTGGCTTTTTTGCTTTTTCGTTTTTGCTTTTTTTGTTTAATTTTAGCTAAAGTAAAGCCACAAAAGCAAAAAAAAAAATAAAAAATATTGGCATTTTTATTAGTAAATTTAAAAAAAACTTGACTTTTAAGTATTTCCAAACGAAGCCTAAGGCTCCTTTTGGTATCAGCTTATTGGCTCATTTTTTAAGTTTATAAGTAAAAAAGTAAAAAAAAAAATTGGCTTTTTATTTTTTTAATTTATTTTATTTTTTTATTTTTAGCTAAAGTAAGGCCAAAAAATTAAAAATATTCTTAACTTTTTTGATAACAAGCTTAAACTTTTAAGTATTACCAAACGGAGCCTAAACTCAAGACAGGTCCTGAACCATGGGTAAAACACAAAAGATCGAACCCAAAACCCATAGCGAACCAGAGCAACCATGCAAGACAAATCAAGTCTGAAGACCTTCGATTGAGACCAAAATCCTCAAACAAGACCAAAACAAAATCGAAAACAAGAGGTGCAGTTCGGAGATAGGAAATCGATGCTCGCACGAATCATGCACACCAATCTAAGCTGTGATGCCATGTGTTAAGAAGAACCCATTGGGCCTAACTCAACTCTAAAAATCGACTTACAAGGTGAGGGTTGTCCAAAGGCTTATAAGGAAGTGTAGACTTTCGTATCCAGGCAATGTGAGACTTCACTCACACCCTTCCTCATGCGAAGCGTGGAGATGTGAGGTAAGAGCGTGAGCTGAGTGGTCCAAGAGGTGTGGGACTTCACTCACAGTGAGAACGTGAGCTGACCGGTCCAAGATGAGAAGGCCTTTTGGAACCTAACTCTGATACCATGTTAGAAGAACTCATTGGGCCTACCCTGAAAACCGGCTTACAAGGTGAGGGTTGTCCAAGAGCTTATAAGGAGGTACATGTCTTCGTATCTAGGCAATGTGGGACTTCACTCACACCCTCCCTCATGCAAAGTGTTGACTACATGACTGTTCACGCGTACATGCTTCCACCACCGCCGCCATGCGAACGTCTCCACCACTGCCGCCACGATCTCCGTCTCCACCACTGCTGCCACCGTTTTCTCTGCCACTGCCACCACCCTCTCCTCCTCTGTGATCTCCGTCTCCACCACCGCCACTACTGCTACCTCATCCCCGATCTCCGTCTCTACCACCGTTACCTCTTCCTCGATCTCTGTCTCCACCACCGTCACCATTACCACTGTCTCCACAATCGTCGCCACCACCGCTACCTCCTTCACGATCCTCGTCTTTATCATCGCTACCACCACCACCACCACGTTTTGTTGG
>BRYF01000009.1:7847500-7855000 GCA_030159135.1 Actinidia polygama
ACATGTCATTTGGGGCAGCATGTTCATCTCAAATATTACTAAGGCGAGGTGACATATTTTACCCCACATCAGTAGCGCCCTACTCGAGATGCCGATGTGGAACACTTGGTATCATCGAGTATTAAATCAAGTGGTGTTTTTTGATTATGTAAGCAATAATGTCATGTCCTCATAGGTTGACGCATAAAGGAAAGCATTAATGATGGAGTAATCCTTTCCTTTAGCGAGCAAGATGCCTTAGTTAACCACAAAGACCATAATAATTAGGCGAGATACCTTTGGCAAGAAAGATGCATTAGTTGAATAGTTAGAGGATGTAACTTCCTATCATTTTTGCATCTTCTTGGCGAGTAAAACTTAGATAGGCGATGTTAATAATCAAATCAGCGTAACAACGATATTGATTTTGGTGAAGTCAACAAGTTGAAATTGGCAAAATGACAAAATTGACGACAATCCATTTTGGTAAAATTGGCGATTGGAGATCAAGATGCCTTATCATATTGTAATGAATGAGCATTCTTGATATTGGCGATATCTATACTGGCGATCAAGATGCCTTATCATGTTGTAATGAATGGGCATTCTTGATAATGGCGAAATTCACGATGGAAATCAAGATGCCTTACCATATTGTAATGATATCGTAATGAATGGGCGCTCGATATTGACGATATCCGCAATGGCTATCAAGACACCTTATCGTTTTGTAATGAATAGGCGCTCGATATTGGCGATATCCGCAATAGCGATCAAGACACCTTATCATTTTGCAACGAATAGGCGCTTGATATTGGTGACATCCACAATGACAATCAAGACACCTTATTGCTTTGCAATGAATGGGCGCTTGATATTGGTGAAATTCACAATGGCAATCAAGACGCCTTATCATATCGTAATGAATGGGCGTCCTTGATAATGGCGAAATAAAACCTGCACTTGTGATATAACGGCGAATAATGGTGATAAAAATAAATTAGAAAAATTTTATTACTTATCTGAAAAGAGTTTGTTGATCAAAATTATAAATGCATGGAGATTTGTTGAAATAAAGACTTTGGCGACCTATTATTGCTTAGGCATCCTTCATCACATGACGGTAAGTTGAGATGAGGTGAGCACCATAGGCAAGGTGAACTTCATCGAGGATGTGGACACCATCCCAGAAAATCCGAGCTTAATGAGTCGATCTCATCAAATGGCGATGTGAATCCTTCCTTTTATGGTCATCTTTTCCTCGCCTCCTTCGTGTGGCCTCAGCTAACTCTTCTGCTGTAATGTATTTGTTAGCCTTGCTCTGGAGTATTGACAATGTTATAGGGACGTTTTTGGAAAGGGAGTCAAATAGTGGGCATGGGCGAAGTCTCTCCATTATGGCTATAATCATGATCTTATCCCTAGGGTATTCTACCTCTAAGACAGCTTGGTTGAATCGCTTGATGTAGTCTTTCAAGCTCTCCGTCTCATTTTGGTAAACAACAGATGGGAGACATTCTTTTGCCTAACTCGGCAACTCATGAAGTTGGCAAACGAAGAGCCTGCTCAGTCGCCAAATGAGTCAATGGTTCCAAGAGATAGCTTTCTGAACCATGACCTCGCTGATCCTTTCAGAGTGGAAGAAAAAGCCTTGCACATCACTTCGTCCGAATATCCCTGGAGCGACATCACACTTTTATACGAATCAAGGTGGTCCATTGGGTCTGTCTTCCCTTCGTAGGCCTCGAGCTGGGAGGGTAGCTTGAATCTAGAGAAAGCCTTGACTCTCATCGCCCTATTCGTGAATGGTGGCTCGGTCTGTTTGATCAAGGCGTCCATAGTAATTGGCGTGCCCGCACCTGTGTTGATGGCATCGAGGCGTGCATCTAGATCTCGAATTTTGTGGGAGGTGGATGTGCTTCGGCGCCTGGGTGCTTGATAGTTTTGGCGAGGAGATCTTCCTCTCCTCACTTTCTCGCCTTCCGCTTCTGGAGTTCTACTAGATGATCAGAACTTTAAAGAGGAACTCCTCTCTCGCCGATGACGAGGAGTTGGAGAGATCGGTGTCGCCTGGCTTGATCGGTGTCGCCTGGCTTTGAAACACTTCTTCGTCGGATCGACGGGGTCAGCGAGGGGGGTTATTTTTAGGAGCGGGGGCTAGAGGAATTTGTCGCAGGTTAGTGCGAGGAGCTGTAACAAACGAGCGTTGTTTTTGTTCATGATCCTCATCTATTTGACCATACCATGTATCTCACGGTGAATGCCCTTTAGATTTGGAGCTTGGATGGTATTAGCCATAGAACGAGCTCTGTTATCTAAAGGGCTGTTGGCGCTTGGTCTGGGCAGACAACAACTGCGCAGGTGCATAAAAGGTTTAGGACTATTGTTTCCCACAGAAGGCACCAAACTATTGTGATAAGAATCTAGGCGAGCAATCAATAGTCGAATTGCTCCTTGGCCTCAGTATTGAACCTCGGGTAATACTTGGGCGACCTGCATAGCAATGAACAAACGTAACTGGCCGGGATGAGGCCACTCAAAAACCCCTCCAGCGTGGAGATCAGACCAAGGCGATAAGGATAACAAAAGAGCTCTCGTAATAGTAATCTATTGAGCATAGAGCATGTGTATTGAGCGTACCACAATATGATGGGGGAACGACTTTTATATAGTTAGAGATTAGAGATTCGTGTGAGGATATTTAGACAAGATATTCAGATATCTATGTTTGAAAAATATATCCCAAAAATTTAGGAGATATAACTAAGGAGGTTGCCAGTGGAGAAGATACCATAATTATAGGCAAAGTAATGGAGAAGGAGTCTTACAGAGGTAATCTCCTTGTAGAGGTAGAGTCCTTATGGAGACGGTCTTTATGGAGGCAGATCCTTGACAAGAGTGGAGTTCTTGTGAAGATGGTCTCTGACTAGGCGAGCTAATCGATCTCGCCCATTGGCGAGATGGAATTCAATTCGTAGGCCTACGGAGTACAGACAAGTTGAACAACTGGGGATGTGGCTTAGGGCATGCAAGATTAGACTAGTGATACGGCGTTTGTGGAATATGCCCTGTATGTGGAGACTTGCCGTATCCGGAGATTTTGCCTAGATCGTAGGAGACTCAAGGCGGTCGCATGTCCCATGGAGACCGTGGTTATCTCAATAGAGGGTTTAGAGACGTCTTACCTCGGTCAAGAGGGTTCAGAGATGATTGTTTAACCTCGATCAAGAGGGTTCAGAGATAACTTCCAACTGATGGAGAATGGTTAATTGGACTGCTTCATAACAAACATAGGCGGGATACATAACCATCTCGGAACCTAATGGTTTACATGTCATTTGGGGCGACATGTTTATCTCAAATATTACTAAGGCGAGGTGACAGATTTTACCCCACATCACCACACTTTCTCTATCGCTCTTTTATTTTATTTATAGAGAAAATTAAGTTAGTAAACAAGCTTGGGCTTGCGCCTAAATATACTATTTGGGTTAGGACCCAATAGTGGGCTGGACTTAACAATCTCCCTCTTCAGCCCACTGGAAGGTAATTCGATGTCTTCAAGTTATCCATCCTGACAATTTTTCGTCCAGTTGCCCCATAAGATCTGCAAGAAAGCATCCGAGATACCTTGCCCACATCAACGAGCTACTCCACTTCCCACTGAAGTATGCACCTCCACAACGAAGTGCCCGTATCTTCTTATCGAGGTGCCCTACAGCCCCCACTGGGGTGCTTTGTAAAGTACATCACTTTGCGAAAGAGACTCATTGGCAAAGGAACAGTCCAGCTCCATCTCTCTTCCCTTGTGCACACAATAGGAGAGATCATCGCCAATAATCAAATCGAGAGCGAAAAAGACTCATTTCGGTGGAGTCGCGCTTGTCGTTGTACAACTCCTCAAAATCGACTTTGTCTCCTTTCTTTGAGCTTTACTTTGGACATCTTGTACTGGTTGCACCAGTTGTGTCTTGCCAAACTTCCGTACATATTTCAAATTATCTTCTTGTGTTCCTATACCACTCTGGATTCTCCAAGTACCTCTACACTTACTTTGTGTGCCTTTGTGTAACTGTTACTTTCCTGTTCATTCTTCTTGTTCGTATCACTGGACAGATGTCTGATAGTAGCTCCCCTTGTCCGAACATTACCCTTTAGTTAGTATAGTCTTTCACTCTTCCTTCCTCCCAACATCTCTGTGTTTTCTTTGAAAACTTTCAGAATTCCTCTAATAGCTGTAAAGCTACAACCCTTTGCATCTAACATCTCAATGGTTTTTGTAGACAATGAACATACCATACCTCCGTCAATGTCAGAGACCTCCCATCTGCCATGCAGAACTGGACTGTTCCTTTGCCAACAATTTTGCTTGTCGTGTTGTTCGCCATCTGTATAAGTCCCTCGCATGCTGCATATGTAGAGAATATCTTTTTGTCTCTACACAAGTGGTAAGAACTTATTGAATCTAATATCCAATTTGACTTTCCATTCGCCGAAGCTACTAAGAAAGCATTACTGTTTGAATTTGTCATCGTTGATGCTGGTGCTGGTGCTATCTCTAAAGATTGATTCTATACTTTATACTTTGAGCAATTTCTCTTGATATGCCCCTTCTGGTCCTAGTAAAAGCACGTAAATGAGTGACCTCTAGACTGTGACCCTGGTCATCCTCTGCTGGTACCCCTTTGATGAACCCTTCATTGACCACGACCTTTTTTCCTATTTTTCTCTGAGACTAGGGCCTATGACTCACTCCGATCTGTGGTGTCCATCTCTCTCTTCTATGCCTCTTCGTTGAATAGGGCATCTTTGACCATACTCATAGTCAAGTTCCCATTCGACGCTGAATTGCTGAGAGAAACCACCAATGTCTCCTAACTTTTTAGTAAAGAACTCAAAAGCAGTAGGGCCTGCATCTCATCCTCAAATTGTAGGTCAACACTAGCCAACTGATTGACCAAATTCTAGAACTCACTCATATGTTCCGCCATTGTAGTCCCTTTCTGAAGCTTTAAATTCACAAGCCTTGTCATCAATAAGGCTTTGTTCTAAGATGCCTTTGCCTAATACATCTCCTCTAATTTGATCCACATCTTATAAACACTCATTTCATGTGCTACATGATGGAACACCTCATGTCTAATACACTATCTAATTAGCCCAATCGTCTTCCGGTTCATCTATTTCCATTCCTCATCCTTCATCACTGTAGGTTTGTCTCCCTTATTCCCCAATGGAATATACAAATCCTTGCAGAATACTATCCTTGGTTTCCACAATGCATAATTCATGGATGAAAGCATGATCATAGCAACTGAATTATTCTCTGTCATCTTACTTCTCCCAAATAAAACAAAATATCCAAAAATTAACCTCGTAGACGAATCCTAAATGCTGAAAAACCTAAAAAATAGCTAAATTGTCAAAATTAAAAAAAATTGGGTCCGAATTATAAATGTATGAAACTTTAGGGACTAAATTATAATTTTTAAAAATTTTAGGAATCAATCTATAATTATCAGTAACTTAGAGAACAATCTATAATTATTAAAAAATCTGAAGACTAAATTATAATTATTAGAAACTATAGGGACCAAACTATAATTATCAAAAACTTCAGAGATCAAAATATAATTTTTAGAAACTATATGGATCAAACTATAATTTTCAAACTTTCAAGGACCGAAATATAAATTATTTAAAATTTTAGGGACTGAAATTATAATTTACCAAAGAATATTCCTAGAATATTTCATTGCTGACAGAACACTGATGTGGCACTGACTGGACGATCACGTGTGTGGCCCACGTGATAGCGCGTGCAAGCAAGTGGGATGCCATGTAGGTGCGTGGGTCGCGTGCTGGTGCTTAAGCGCAATTGTCCTCTTCCTCTAAGAACGTAAGGCTCATGGCCGAGACTAGATCTCATGCACCGAAGGGGTGGTGATGAGTGAGGGCGCGTGAGGTGGCTTTTGGCGACGCGATTTGCTGCTGGAGTTTCGTCTAGAAGAGAGGAACATCATCGTGCTAACAGAAATCGATTTCAAGCACTTTTGAGGAGATCCAAAACTCGACCTGGGCTTTGATACCAATTGGTGTGCTCGAAACGAATCACCGATCATACACATAAGACAATAGAGATTTAAGTGGTTTGGCCAATGATGCCTACGTCCACGGAGAGAAATAAATAATCCACTAATCGAATGAGAGGATTACAAAAGGTGGAGATCCACTCACTCAACTCTCAGTCTCTCTCTCACAATCTCTCTTAGCCTCTCTTGCCTCTCTTCTTTTTCTCTCTCTATTCTCAGTCCTTACCCATTCCACCACACAATCACTCTCTCTCTCTCTTATTCTATTTATAGATAAAATTAAGTTTGTAAATAAGTTTGGCTTAAGCTCAATAGTGGACTGGACTCAACACCCAATGCATCTAAATATAGTTGTAACCAAAATATGGTGAGTTTAAGTATAATATTTAACCTACACAAATTAGATATCTAAAAGTTACATCACTTGAGAGAGCAAATGTAGTGCGAGCAACATTTAAGAATCTTTTCATCCTTGTAGCATTAGGCTAAAATTACACCCAGCACTGATAAGTAAATATTTAAGAATCTACTAACCAAATCAGAACATATATAAAAACTAATTACATTGATGATAAGAATAAATAAATACAAAAATAATGGAAAATATAAATGATAACCCCAATAGGATTAAGAAGTACCATTAACCATTTATTCATTGGGACACAAAATAGCAGGTGATAGGGGTTCATAGTCATCTCACTTTCTTCCTTTCTCTCCCTAAATGTAATTCTATTGAAGAAAGATTTATCTATTTCTTTCACTGCATGCCAAATTTGCTAACATGAAAAGAATAAAATGAACTTACTATACTTTCTTTGTTCTTCGTGGCTTCCACGAAAAACGTCTTAATTACTCCATCTTATTATAATCTCGTATTTTGTAATCACAGAAAATAAATACGGTTGTTAGATTTAAACTAATCAAAGCAATAAAAAATAGTCTAAAAATTATACAATCATTGAATCAATATCCAAGAACCTAAATTAAATACATGAACAAATTTATTTATAGGGTTTCATCTACACCCTAAGATAAGACGACGGTCTAGCCACTAATGGCTGCCTCCTCCAAACCCGGACTCTAAATAGTGGATGATTCTCCTAAACTAGGGTTCTCCTCTTTTGTGAATAAGCATGCGGCTGTTGTAGAGATTTTTTCCATAATTACAGGTCAGGCCCCTAGACTTTGATAACTTTAACAATTTTGGTCCAAACTTTATGAAAAAATTACTTTGGACACTGAACAGCTTCCAAACCTTCTTAATTCATCCAAAATATTGCACAACGGGCTTCAACTAGATATAAATATAAAAAGGGTAAAATCAACATCAAGTAACCAATATAAAAGGCTAACAAGTGTATTTTAGAGGGCTTAAATGTAAATAATTACGCATTTATCAGATACCCCTGAGCGACAATCACGTGTAATT
>BRYF01000009.1:7965000-7967500 GCA_030159135.1 Actinidia polygama
CAAGGATCATGAGACCTGTTTGGCCTTAGGGAATGATATCATGCTCCCGAAGGATATGGTGAACCTTGCCGCAGAACATTTAGAGGGGTTCAGAGACAAGATGATTACGGTGGGCGCTCAGGTCTGTTGTTCATCTTGTTCAATTTTTTCTCTACTTACTCTCAACACTCATTAATTTTCTTGTTTTTGTTTGTTTTGTAGCTTTTTCAGCGAGCCATGGCCACTTTTGTGTGAATGAAGAATTACACCATTAATCTAAAGAAGGCCAACCAGAAGATCCATGGTCCGGAGAAAGAATTGAAATAGTCCAGAGTTGATTTGGCTGCGTCAAAGCAGGTTGTTGTTCGCAGCCCGCGACGAGGCCAAAATTGCTATTACGCAATCGAACAAGGCTCTGTAAGAGTTGGGCAAACTCAAGAAAAAGGTTTTTGGGGAGACGTTTTAGAGATTTTTTGACTGTGGCTTCAGCCGTGCTGGGGATTCTTACGAGAAGCAAGTAGTCGAGCTTCGTCCGAGTATCTTTTAAAAAGGATGTCATGCTTGCCTGAAAGAGCTTGGGATTCCTTCAGATCACCGGACCTAGTTTGATGCATCTTCTCTAGTTGAACTCCCGAAACTGCCAGCAATTTACTCCCTAATCCTCCTGCTAGGTTTTAATGAAGAGGAATACGCGAACCAGCCAAATGAGGAATAGAGTTCGGAGCTTGTTTTGAGCCTGGCTAGCTCTCCCCAAAAAATACTGCTAAAGTATACTTGAACAGGCCTCGTGGGACAGCGTTCGGAGCTCGCATAGAGCTCGGCTAACTCTTCCTCAAAAAAAGTTATCTAAGTATATTTTTAGAAAAATTCGTGGGACAGAGTTCGGAGTTTGCGTAGAGTTCGGCTAACTCTCCCTTAAAAAAAAAATTTAGTATACTTTAGCAAAATTCATAGGACAGAGTTCGGAGTTCGTGTGGAGCTCGGCAAACTCTTTCCAAATTTTTTTCTAAGTATACTTAAATGGTGAATGGTGAGTCATTCTTTTTGTTTTTTTAGAAGTGTGTCTTCAAAAGAATTTGAACCGAGTACTCTTTCGTGTGGCTAAAAATGCTTAACGAACAACTCTTTTCGCAAGTGTGTTTGATAGCATATAAGCTTGGTTAGAGATAGTTACATTTCAATAATAATATTCTTTAGGTTGTTGGAATGCCAAGGCCTCGGGACTTATTTGCCCTTAGAGTCTTTGAGGCAGTAAGCACCCTTGTCGGTGAGCTTAACTATCTTGTGTGGTCCCTCCCAATTGGGTCGAGCTTCCCGTCCGCCGGGTCCTTAGTATTTCCAACAACCTTCTTCAAAATGAGATCTCCAACTGAAAATTCTCTTATTGGACCTTCTGGTTGTAAGTCTTGGCTAACTACTTCTAATAATCATCCATTCGTATCAGTGCATTTTCTCTTCTTTTGTCGGCAAGGTCGAGATCCTGAACTATTACTTCCTTATTGTGACCCACGTCATATGCCTTAGTCCGTATTATGGGAAAACCGGCCTCCAGCAAAATTACAATGTCGAATCCAAAAGCCAAGGTATAAGGCGTTTCGTTAGTTGCTTTCCGCAGTGTGGTCCAATAAGCCCACAAAACGTTTGGCAATTCCTCAAACCATTTGCCCTTGGCCTCTTCTTGATTCATTCATGATTGTCTTATTGGTGGCTCATTGCATTCCGAATAGCTCAGTGTTGAGTTGTAAAATTCGATCTTCAATTGATCCAACAAATCTTTAACTTTTTCCCCTATGAACTGAGTCCCATTGTCAGATACGAATGCCCTGGGGATGGCGAACCTGGATAAAATATTTCTGCGGTTGAATATGATCACGTCAATCTCTCTGATTTGGACCAGTGGTTCAGTTTTCACCCACTTTGTGAAGTAGTCCGTTGCTGCTAACAAAAACTTTTTGTTTCTTGGAGCTCGGTGTAGGACCCCCATGATGTCCATTCCACATTGGGCAAAGGGCCATGGACTGGTGAGAGGAGGGGAAACTAACTACCAGACCCTACTATCGCCTCGAAACCATCTATGCAACAGAAGGGCCTTAGGGACAAAACCCTTAGGCCAATGACTCTAAAAGGCAAACCCAACCCATTTCATCAGGGGAAATAGGTCAAAAGCAACCCAGTTCAAAGAAATACAAGTCCAACAATGGCGGAGAAGCCAAAAATCAAAAACTCAAGACAAAAAGCAAACTAGCAGAAATGCAAGAATGTATGGATACGAAGTAAAGCCTAAACACAGATATGCAAATGAGAAATCAAGTACAGATCACAAAAAAGCACGAGAATCGCAGAAAAGAGAATGAAGACCAGAGGCTTACCAAGGGTTAAGCTCATAAGGCAATCGACGTAAAGATCGAAAATCAGTCGACGGAAACAGGAACGATGGTTAGAAGAACTATCGGATGGTTGCAGGAAGACAGAATGACACTCTTTCTCTCTTTAGAATACTCTGAGGGTTCGAAACACATTG
>BRYF01000009.1:8005000-8010000 GCA_030159135.1 Actinidia polygama
ACCTAATTTTCTAAAATCTTCAGCATTTTAGCATCATTATATATGTAATTAACACATGGAGTATTGAAAAAAATATATACAAAGATAATGGAATAAGCTATGTGTATGATCAAGAGATGAAACTGTAGTGTGTGAGTTTACGAAATGAGAGAAAGAAAATCGATGATAGGCAGGCACTTACAATAGTCCTGCGGCGGTGCAAGCTACTGCAGTCAATTATCAGTCGGCACTGTGCCTAGCTGTGACACAGGAATAGTAAGAACGGCAGCTGGAGCTGTTTCCGAGAAACAGCTCTCCGACGATCAAGTTAGATGATCGAAAAGTGTATGTAGAGAGAGAGTATGTATCTCTCTAGAGTGAATTTTGCATACATTTTAGAGAGAAATACTGAATTTATGACACAGCTTGGCGCATGCCTTGACGCGCTAATTATTTTGTCACTGGCCAGATTGTAGCTTGGCGCGTATTCGTACGCGCTAACCGTTGTATTAGTGAATACGTGGTTGACCCAGCCACGATCCTAGAGCTTGATTGGTAGTCTGTCATCATGTTGCCGACGTCTCCATCAGGGTATGGGGGCTATCAAAAGAAATTTTGACGCGCAAGTTACTTTCTGTCCCTTGACATTCATCGGAATTGTCGCCGGTCGTTGTCCCTTGTCCAAGCTCTAGCACGGTTATTCTTTCGAATTCGCTAAACAGCGACAACTCAGAAGTAACGATAGTCTTAGCTCGAACATTGCATGTGTTCGGTAGTGTCTGCACCGAGCTCTGACGCAGAGGACCTTCGAGCTTACTCCATAGCGACAGTTCGGTGGAGACCTCTGCCCTAGCAATGCCAGAGTTTGTCATTGTACATTTTGTCCCCTTACAGAAACTTACCAAAAAAATTATATTTCCGATTACCATGGCTTTGTTTGATAAAAATCTTTGATAAATTAATATTACGTTCCTTAACCATTTTAGAAATAACATATGAAAAAGGAAGGAACAAAAACAAATGCGGTAGGGAAAACAAATTCAAAAGAAATTGTCGAAATACCTCAATTTTGAAGTACGTTGCTTACCAACTTGTGATTCGACAATGCGTCCATATGAAAGCTTTATCATACCAAAATGAAACATGCTAACAAATACATTCTGCCCCTGTAGTTTCTCCTATTGAGTCCAGTCCATCTGGATAAGTCTAAGCCCACTTGGATGAGTCCAAGTCCAGTAGCCAAGCCCAAGCCCGATTGAGGCTCACCTGGAGTGTCCATGTAAGATTGAAACTCTCGAGTTATCTAGGACTCTTGAGAGTGATTATCTTTTTGTTTTCCTTGTTAGAATAGGGATAGCAATTAGGAATCTTGTTAGAACTCTACCACCTCCTTCCCTTGGTCTATAAAAGGGAGGGTAAGGTGCTTATATTTAGTGTGTTAAAGTGCTGTGCATATGCGTTGGGTTGTGGGCTGAGAGCGGAGTGCAATGAAGTGAGATTGAGAGGCAAGACAGAGAGAGAGGGTGAGAGAAGGTGAGTTGAGAGGTGAGTCTCCTCCTTTGTAATTTATTCGTTCGATTAGTGGATTGTTGATTTCTCTCCGTGGACGTAGGCATCGTTGGCCGAACCACGTAAATTTTTATTGTCTTGTGTGTGTGATCGGTTATTCGTTTTGAGCACAACAATCTCCTTCTTATTTTGGATGGGAGGATCGATAGTTTTTAGAAACACTAACATTTATTTTATATTTGTTTCACATCTACCACATGATACTCTAAATGATAAAATAATTGTAGACTTGAAAAGTCACAACCGTAGGAATAAGAAAAAGGTGTTGAAAACCTAACAATGTAATTAATAAATTTTATTTTCTTGATTGCTATTTGACAAAATAGAATTTATAATTTTCCATATATATGTTCTATTTTAGGAGAGATTGCGCCTTATTGATACAAAATTTATATTTTCTCTTTTTCTTAGTTCTATTTTAGGAGAGATAAGGGAAGAGTCTAGTGGTAGATAGATTTGAAAGGAGAGATGAGAGGGTTCCTACTTGGATTGTTTAATTTTTTTCTAGTTTTTTTAAGAAAAAAGATATTACAAAAAAAAAAAAACCAATAAAGTCTAAAATAACATAGTAATTTTGAAGTTTGGTAGTTGTTTTGGTAAAAATAATTACTTTATAAATTCTTATTCCCCTAATGAAGATGACACAACAAAGTAAAAAAATAAATAAAATAGAACCAAATTAAAAGTCAAACGATCAAATCAAAAGTGAAGGACTGAATTGAGAAAATTAAAACTTAAGGGACAATTAAAACTAACTAACACTTATAGGTATAAAGTGTGATTTACCTTTCGGTAATGAAAATCTAATGAAAAAATGTGTAATGGATCAGGATATTTTTTTTTTTGATTCTTCTAATGAAATGTCCCCCCAAAATTAAAAAGAACAATGATAAGAGTATTAAAACAAATTGTAATGAATCATCAAGGTTGGATTTTTGTAGTTTTTTCAAAAAAAAAATATTTATTTTTTATTTTTTGATTCCTCAAATGAAGATGACCCAAAAAAATTTAAAAAAAAATGAGAAGATGGTATTCAAAACATAGAGGACGCGGTTAACTATCGCAATGATATTATAGAACATATAACCTAAATCACCGTTAACATCACAATCTATATTATAAATCACAACTTATTTTGAATTTCAAATCTATCTCTTGTTATCTATTATTGAAATCCATTTGAGCGGATTTAACGGTTGAGATTTCACCCGAGATTATTTTTTTCCTACTAAAACTATCACTTCTTTTTTTCTCTAAAGTGTGAAGCTCACAGAGATTTTGATCCAATGAACAAAAAACCTCTAAAACTAAGCATATTTTTTAACTATTGAATTAATTTTTTAGTGGAACCCACAAAAAAATACCCATTTCTTTCTCCCTCATTTTCATTTTTTTTTGTATTTAATAATTTTTTTATTATTTAATCAAACTTTTATATTATATTAATAAGAGTCTAAAAATATATTTAAAAATTATATAATTTGGAGATAAAAATAGTTTTTTTCATTTTTAGTGAACTTTTATTTTAAATTAGATAACCTTTTATATTTTTAAAATATTTTTATCAAGAGAAACTGAAAAGTATAAAATATTAATTAATCGGAGAAAAAAATTCATTAAAGACAATAAAATGTAAAAAATAAAGTAGATAAAAAAATTACCCAAATAAAAAAGAAATGATTTTCATACGTTTATTTTATTTAATTGTATTTTTTTATTAAAATCAATTTATTTAATAATTATAATAAAAATATTTGAATAAAAATAAATTAAATATGCGCATAAATGGGGCTAATACTGCCACCGCTGGATGGGGGACATAAGTATGCGCATTCTATGACATGATTTTCTGGTTTGACGGACCTAATCCTCACCTTGCATTTGTTATAGATATTTTTTCCAGGATGACTGGTTTGCTCCACTGAAAGTACTACATGGGAATGTACGGATGCTGAAACTGTAATTATTTAAAAGCTTCAAGTCATTGATTAAAGATGGGTTTGGGCAGATCAAAATTGTTCTACTTGAGTAACATGCTAAGGTTCTGGTAATGTTTAAAAGTCAAGTTTTTTTTAAATTTGTTATTGAAAGTGTTATTTTTTTTTAATTTTTTGTTTTTCTGGCTTTATTTTAGCCAAAACTAAACAAATAAGCAAAATTAGAAAAATAAAAAAACCAACTCTGATTGACTTTTTTGTTTATTTTAAGCAAAAAAGTCAGCCAAAAAACTAAAAAAAACTGATGCCAAACGGAGCCTAAGAAGCAACAACGTATCTTCGTCGTTGGAGCCCAGTGTCTATGAAGAATATTTATTTGTTATAGTTTTTTTGACAGACATGGTATATATATATATATATATATATATATATATATATATATATATTTATTTGTATATTTGTTAGTAACATTGAGTACTCGTTGTGTTGGTTTCTTTGTAATTAATGATTGTAGATTGTCATATGGATATTAATGGTTGTGTTATTATATTGAGTTCGTTTTCAATTGAGCCTCTATAGCTGTGGAGAAAATTTAAACTAAAAAATATTGAAATATATTTTAAAAACATGCTTTTAGTGGTGAAATATTTTGTCACTCTTTGCTGGTGCAATATGTCATAAGTGACGAAATTATACGATGAAATTTTTTTGTCGCCTCTTTGTTGTAAATAAAGAAATTGAAATTCTTTTGCTGACAAAGAGTGACACGGGATGACAAAATTCAAATGTAGTAGACGACAAATATTTTGTCACCAAATAGTATTTTTAGACAAAATGGTTTTTCGTCCCTAAAAACTTACATTGGTGGACAAAATTATTTTTCATCGTCACTGTGGCATCGATTACGAGATGAAACAAGTGACGACTTGTTTTTGTCACTAATAATTTTGTTGGCGAAATAAAGGCCTTTGAAGACGAAATCATTTCATCAAAATAGGACAATTTTTTTAAACCAAGTGAACTTTCTTCCCAATATGGGTAGAACAGAAACTTCCAAAATTAAACCAAATTAATCTTTCTAGACAACTTCCAAAAATATATAAAGGCCTTTGAAGACGAAATCATTTCATCAAAATATTGGGAAGAAAGTTCACTTGGTTTCTCTACTCCTCATCCTGTAAAGGCTCATTTTCTGCAGCTTTTTCGAAGGAGTCAAGGTCTTCTTCAATAATCTTCAACTTATGCTGAACATCACCAAACTCTTAGTAGTTCCACACCTTTAAAGTATACTTCAGCTGTTGGAGTTTCTTAAACAGTTTAAACCAGCGCATCCATTTACAGTTGTATTTTTCCAACAATTCTCCGCAGTTGATAAGAAGGTAGGATCTAAAGTTCAAGCATTTATAAACCTAAATGGCTTTGGACCCCAGTCCCTATATAGCACAGGGCAGTGATCAGATAAGGTTCTAGGGAGACCCTATTGTTTCAATTTAAAATTCTCCAACCACTCCGCTT
>BRYF01000009.1:8042500-8047500 GCA_030159135.1 Actinidia polygama
TCGGATTTGTTTTGGTTCGGTTCTCCATTTTTGAGTCGGCTCTGGGTCGGTTCTCGATCGGTTCTAGGACGCTTCTGGGTAGCATAAGTAATAATCGAGTGTAGTGAGTGCACTGTATGTCTATAAGATCGGTTCTAGACTTCGGTTCTCAGTTCAATTCTCTCGGTTCGGTTCTCAATTTTTGGTTTTCGGAGTGGTTTTTAATTCGGGTCTGTTCTGAGTAAAATAATTTATAAATCTGAGAACCGATCCGACTCAATCGGGTCCGAATTTTTCAGATCCAAAATCAAACGTGAAGCATAGTAAAACCGAACCAACCCGACCCAATAATGTTTGGTCGGGTCGATTCTCAAGGACACAGCAAGACAAAAGCAATTAAACACCAACACAACACAACACGCACGCACTGCTCAGTCGCCATGTGCCCCTGTATCAGTGGGGGTTTGTCCCACCCTCTCTCTCTTTATGGCCATTTTGTCCCCCAATTTCGTACCCACCCGGTGGGTCCCATAACGTTCGCCACCCACTTTTGCTTCCGCCTGACATTTACTCAACTCCTATCCCATTATGGCCCGTTTGGCAAGGGGATAAGTAGGGAGATAATTTTTTTTCTCGGATAACTTTTTCCTCCGGATGTTTGGCTGACGGATAACTTTTTCCCTCGGATAATTTTTTGACCAGCAGGTGGATAAAGACGGATAATTTTTGGGTGACTTATACCCTAACTAAAAGTTATCCGGGGGATAACGAGTGGAGGATAAGGAAAAAAAATATAGAGAGAGAAACAAAATGTATATTTTTATTTTTATATATATACAAAAACAAAATATATATTTTTCATATCTAAATATTTTATATTTTGTTTCTCTATATGTATTTTCTTCCTTATCCCCCACCCTTATCCACTCATTCTAAATTTTATCCAAACAAAGTTAAAAGTTATCTCACTTCAAAAGTTATCCCCCTCTAAAATTTATCCCCCTTTAAAAGTTATCCCCCTCCCATATCCTCCAGCCAAACAAGCCCTTAAAGAAAAGTGATCCCCTCCAACCCTTGGCTTTATTATCCTCCTTGCTACTATTTAGGATTCACGAATCAGGACAATGCATCCTACATACATTAAAAAAAATATATTAAATTTTTGTTAAATATAAACATGACACAATTATATGTATTAAAACCTCAACCTGTTTTTTTTATTTTATCTATGATATATGGGGTTGTTTACATATATATTGACTAAGTTTTTAGTGCCTATGCCATTATTGTTTCTTATGACCCGTTTGGGTAATAATATTTTTTTTGGTTTTATTTTCTTGCTCTTCGTTCTTTTTCGGCTTTAATGAATTTTTTTCAATGGTTGATCTATAATTTTTCGGTCACTCCTGACGAGATAAGTCCAAAATTATAAAAAATCTCATCTAATTCAAAGAAAATTATTTGTATCCCAAAAAACCATCATAGATCAAAAAAAATTTATATTTTTAGACTCTTCTCGTCAAGAGAAATCAGAAAAATATAAAATTTTAATCAAACTAAAAAAAAGTTACTAAAAACAAAAAAACTCAAAACCAAAGAATAAAAAAATAGCTCAAATCAATGTTTTGAAAACCAGACCGTTGAGCGAATCAGAAAAGAGGCCGGGTCACTAGTCACTGGTTCAACCGTCAGGTCAACCGTTATTGACCCGTGATATCATAATTATGTCATTAATTTATTTATTAATAGTAATAATAAAATACCTCTTATTTTTCTACACTAGTTTTTATACTTAAACCTAGAATTTTAAAATTAAAATATAATTTTTTTCTTAAAACAATGACCCGAACGGTTCAATCATCGGTTCAACCGGTTGGGTAGCGGTTCAACCGCGGGTTTGATCGAGTTTTATCGAACCGTTTTTTCGATCGGTTCGCAGTTCGACCGGTTGAACCGGCCGATTCAACCCGAATTTTAAAACCATGGCTCAAACTGAGTCTTCATGGCCTTAAACACTCTTTTTCACTTCTTTCCTTATTCTTTCTTTCTTTCTTTCTTTTTTAAGAAATTTTTAATCTCAAATAACCACATGAATTATAATTATGAGTATTTATTTGGCGTTTATACGGGGATGTATGAACTCCAAAATAAATAATCCTATGAGGAATAAATAAGACCTACATACATGTGTGGAATTACTATCCATTGAGAGGCAAGGTTATCAATTCTCATCAATTCCTTTTTATGTGGGTGACAATGATTAAAAATCCATACCTATTGCCTCTCTCTTGCCCGAATTTTAAAAGGGGCTGATTTTGGTTAATTTCATAATGTATGAGTGAGCTTGCAATAAAAATGAATAACCTCATAGGATTATGATAAGGAGTGAGTACTCCTACCCAATTATATATAATATTATAAAAAGATTCCTAAAATTTTATATATTCTTAATCTTGTTATCATATAAATTGATAAGGACAATTAAGTTTTTTATATTCGTAATAAATTATATTTTATTTTGTAAAGATTTAATTTTTATTTAGTAAATTAGACAACTATTGCGTATAAAAAAGTGTTTAAGTTGTATGTTGTATTGATAGAAATTCCTGTATCCCCGACCCTACCAAACTTTGAAGAAGAAAACAATATGAGAGAGAATTAATATGCTTGGACGGAATTAATTTATGGTATCATACTTATGCTCGAAGTTAATTTTTTTGAATTCGATTTTTTTCTTATTTATTTAATATTTTGTTTGGGTAATTCTTTATTAAATATTATGCATTTTAGTGAGATTTGATTTGATTTGATTTCAATGATTCAACGGTTTTATTTTGTTTAAAATTTTCTTGAACCCATTAAATTTAATTTGTGATTGTTTCAAAAAATGAATCAATCCGAATCATAATCACCCTTAACTAGTATTCTAATCGAAATAAATGCCTCTAAAATATACTCCGTTACAAACACTAATACAATATTAGTCCTACGGCTTACTTTTTAAATTGCTGATTATGATCGAGGGCGGTAGATGACTGGCTTGAGCGGTTGAGGTGTCCTAATCTGCCGGTCAGATGCGTGGGTGTGAGGCGGGGTGGGGGTGGGGGTGGGGGGTGCCTACATTTGACGGCCGAGATTGAGCTCTTGGCCTGGCAGTTCTTTGAGGGAATTGCTTAAGGATTAGTCACTTCGACACGAATGAAAAAGGCAACAATCAAAGACTGTTTGGGCCAGAAGGATTTATAGAGTGAGAGTGAACTTCCCTCATCTTTCTCTCTCTTTCTTCACTGCAGGCTTGGTGGAAAAATATGTCCGTACAGGACACTGTCCAGGAATAGCATGCGAGTCCCCTTATAGCATCTTCAATCCAAAAATCTCTAAAACTCTATTTTAATAATATAAAATAATATTTTAAATCAAAAAGTGTATATAAATATTTTTTACTATTTTTTAATTTAAATATCTATTTTCATTTTTATATTTTTAAAAATTCAACTATTCAATATTTAAAAAATAAATAAATTATAAAGTATTAAAATTTAATAAAATATATTTAATATTAGTCTCATTTTAAAACTCACACTCATATCATTTCTAATAATATTAAAAGCTATTCATGATTTTGAAAATATAGTAAAATAAAGATGATTCTCCAATTTTGAAGAAGTCTCTATATTTGAAGACACAAACTTTAATCTCCATTGTAGAGTCAAAATAGAGATGAGTTTGAAGCTTGAAATCTCTATTTTAGTAACCATTTTAGAGAAATGGAGATGAGTTAGAGTTGTTTTTAGAGCATCGACGTCAAGTTGTCTAAATAGTTTTTTTTTTACTACTTTTAGGTTGGAAAACTTTCAACATAATCCACATCAAAATAGCCTACACCTTTTGTTTTGCTATAGTTTTTGACTGAGCACGATTGACATATTAAATTTTATGGGTAAATTATATTTTGCAACATAAATTTTTATTAAAATATACCTTTACACTTTTTAGTTCTAATTGTATCAGTCAACTTCTTACACTGCTCCATCCCTCCATTTATCATTCGATTAAGAATCATGTGACCTTATTTTATGAGGTCAGATAAAAATATAACCATATAATTTTTACAAAAATGTACTTTATAAAAAATTAACACCGTTGAATTAATATAACTATTTTAAGAATATATCATTTAAGAAATATTACCGTTGAAATAATATAATTATTTCAAGAATATAACCATTAAAAACAAAAAACTTGTAATATGGAATGAAAACTAGTAAAAAAATAATATTTTCTTAAAATAAAATAAGAATAAAGATTCTGGTGTAGCTAGGTTTAAAAAATAATTAATGAAAATAAAATATGTAATTTTTAAAATATAATTTAATTCAAATTTAACGAGATTCTCTTAACACCCAAAACGTGTCTCTCGAAACTCGCAGGTCGTGGGCGTTGAATGGGCGAATTGGGAAGGATCTGATTTGACGGAATTGCCCTCCTCCTCTTTCTTGATTGAGACAACTGTCGCCAAGTTGGTGGACAACTTTTGAGTAACTTTCCTGAATATTCAAATTTCAACTTACATTTAACACGCACATCAAATTTCTACTTTTCTACCGGCAACCATTTAATTGATTGCGGCGAAAATCCTTCAATAAAACTACCGTTAAATTCTATTGACCTCCAGTTAGATTTTTTATATATACAAAAACTTTTCTTGGATAATAATTTTTAAAATATCACTCATTTCTTTTATATTTTAAATTATTTTTAAGATTCCTGTCTCCCATTATTCTCGTCCGCTAACCTTTACATAATTTGCTAATTTTATTTTATTTTTATCAAAAATGACAAAATTACCACTCATATGATTGTGCTACATATGCACATACTATAAAATAAGGAAAAATATCATATAAGAGGAATCTAGGGCAATTAATATCAAATCAAAGGTCTCAAGTATAGAAATCTAACTACATATAGAAAGATGAGCCACAATATGTGTAACAAAATAGAAGTGACGGACAATCTTA
>BRYF01000009.1:8070000-8075000 GCA_030159135.1 Actinidia polygama
AGAGATAACTGATGAGTGTTATTATTGCACCTTGCACGTAACGTGACCCGCGTAGGTTAAGGCAAACTATTACTCACTAATTCGGCAACGATAGTATTCCTACTGTCACATGAATGGTAAAATATTTCCTTTTGAGACGTACACAATTATGTGAGAAAACAAAATAATTCTCTCGAAATATTGAGTAAATTATTCGAACGTTGATGATGTAGATTTGTAAAAAACTTGATAATTCAAGGATATTGGTTGTTTTGTTAGTTAACACTTATTAGCTAACTTTTTTTTTCTTCTTGTAAGCACTTATAAGCTATTTCATTTTATTTAAGTAATTAGTGAAAAATATGGCCATTATTTATTTATTTATTTGTCGTTTTTGGTAACATATGGAAGAGGGCTGGGTGCTCTCTCTCTAGTCTCTGAATGCAGAAGGTAATTAACAAGCCCTAGTGCATTTTTCAATCAATTTATGGGTGGGGTGTTAAGATAATAATTAATAATATGGGCTCAAATTGAAAGGATTCTGAGTGAGAGATGGGGAGGCTGCAAATAGAAATAGTCATGACTCTCCTAATTTTGAATGCATCAAATCAGGTCCTAAGGCAAATGGAACTCCTTCATCTTTATTGATTTCTCGGTACAGACAAAATGGAAGAATATTTTATTTTCCTAATTTACTCGTCATTACCCTGGAAAAGAGACAATGTCAGCCTGTGCTTGACACAAATATCGTGAAATCTCTCTCTCTCTCTCTCTTCTCTCTCTCTCTCTCTCTCTCTCTCTCTCTCTCTCTATACATATACATACACCTACATGTACATGTACATACCAACATTGTGTGAAATATGAATTGTGTGGAATAATGAAAATGGTATTTCTACGTACTTAACCAATGGCTGTAAGTCTCAAAGTCGATGGCCTCCCAGCAGAAGCGGAGCCAGAATTTTAGGTCAGGAAGGGTTAAAGTATATAAAAAAAAATTAAATAAATTTTGCAATTTTTTAAAAATGAGGGGCTATAGTTCCTGCTTAACCCTTGCTTGATAGGGATTATTTTCCTTGACTATTGTTTTTTGTGTCGTCCCTTGTATTTTCCTTTCCCATTCACCAAAAAAGTTGTATCACCCTATTATTTGCATTAAATGGATAAATGGTTTTAAAGTACACGTCATGTGACTATTTGTCCCGTGTTTATTTCATTTCCAATGAATCCAATTTGTGTCTAATTGAAATATGGCCACAATGATGAATAAATTCATTAACGGAAACGAATGTAATGTTAGTAGAATAACTCTGAGAGATCAAAGTGATACAAAACACATACCTTAAAGACCATTTGTTAGCATAAAGCTTAAATTGATTTTGATGATTGAACTTATGTATTTTAAAAAATATTTAAATATACTTTGAAAATCATTCTTAAAAAGAAAGTTGAAGTCAAAAATGCATTGGACTTAAATTGAAACTAATAAACTTATTCATATTGTTTATTATGTAAAACTATAATTCATAAAGTTTTCACAATATCCATGGAACTTAAAAATACCTCAAACAAAGTTAAAACCCATTTGATATGTTAATCAATGATATTTGTGAAGAAAACAACTCAAAAAGATGCAGTACAAATCCAACCATAGTTGAAGACCTAAAGAAAGTTAGGTCGACCTAAGTTTCAGAGTTGAAGGCCTAAGTTTTAACAGAAATATTTGGGGACGACCTAAAGTAAGTTAGGTCGATCTAAGTTGACAGCCTAAGTTTGAACAAAAAAGAAAATGACATCCTAAAGTTAAAGGTGACGTCCTAAGTTCCAGAGTTGAAGACCTAAGATTAAACAGAAACTTTTGGGAACGACCTAAAGTAAGTTAGGTCGACCTAAGTTGAAAGCCTAAGTTTGAATAGAGAGAAAATGAAATCCTAAGTTCAAATGATGACAGCCTAATTTTGAACAGAAAGATTTGGGGACGACCTAAGTTCAAGTTAGGTCGACCTAAGTTCAGAAGATGACAGCCTAACTTTGAACAGAAAGATTTGGAGACGACCTAAGTTCAAGATAGGTCGACCTAAGTTTAGAAGATGACAGCCTAAAATTGAACAGAAAGATTTGGGGACAATCTAAGTTCAAGTTAGGTCGACCTAAGTTCAGAAGATGACAGCCTAAAGTTGAACAGAAAGATTTGGGGACGACCTAAGTTGTCGACCTAAGTTCCAGTTTTCAAATTCTGCGTGTCAAATTCTAGATCCAACGACTGAGTTCAAAAATGGGCTGGTAGGTGAGAGCATTAAATGCTAGAACGGTAATATTACATTTTGAGCTCTTAAATACAACCCATGGGGTTGTTGTGAAGCTATTGAAGTGCCAAAAATTCATCTTGTACTTGTGAAAAACACTTCAATCCTTGATCATTCATTGTGAGTTTTATTTGTAAAAGATCAAAAGAGAAAAATCATTTTAGAGAGGTGCTATCATTGTATTTATTTTTCTTTTAGAGGTTGAGAGCATTGATTGCTACAACATACATTTTATTTATTGAGAGAAATCACCTTGAGTGATATATTGTATTCCAAGAAGTGTGGTTCTTGAAGACTAGAGGTTGTTCTAGTGTGGCATTCCAAGAAATGGAATTTCTTGAAGACTAGAGGTTTTCTAGTGGTGTAAAGGTTTCATAAGTACCCGCAAGCTTATTGTTGATAGTGATAACCCAAGGAGAACTTGGAGAGTGGACGTAGGCAAGAATTCGCTGAACCACTATAAATCGTTTGCACTCTCTTCTCTCTACTCTTTTTATTGTTTACATATATTTGATTAAAAGTGCATATTAGATCTATTGTTCATCAAGATAATTTTTAATTGGCCATTAAAGATAGCAAACCTATTTCACCCCCTCATAGTTTGCTTTCTAACTAACACCATTCATATATTTTATCACAATATGCATATTGTATCAATTTCAACTATAATGTATGAATTTGATATTTAAATGGTCCAGCTTAATATGAAGTCTAAAATGAAAATATAAAATGAGGTTTATTTTAAAATTATATTTAATTTTATAAGATTCGGAGATGTTAAATTAATTAAGTTTGTGTACTCATGTTTTGCTAATAAAATCATTTTCAATTTATAGTGCAATTAATATGCTTATTTTTTCGTGTGATATTGTTCATCTCAACCTAATTTCTTTTTATCAATTTTAATTTTGATTTTTTTTTCTACAAAAGTAACTCTCACGAGTAATGTCCATAATATAATTATTTTTTTTCAAGTGTATGCAATTAATCTAAGTACTATGGCTCCATTTAGAACCAGCTTATTTGAACTTTTCAGCTGACTTTTTTTATTTTTTATTTTTGTTTTTATTTTTTTTTATTTAAAGTAAAACCAAAAAAGCCAAAAAAGCCAAAAAAAACTTGACTTTTTTGATAATTTAATAATAAACTTTAAAAAAACTTGACTTTTAAATATTACTAAACGGAGCTTATGCATCAACTTCTAGCATGTTAACTAATTATATATAGATAGATAGATATATTATTACGTATCATATATGAACCTACCATGCCATAAGGTAGTGTGACCCTGCTATATATTAAATACCTCATTAATTTTTGTTCCTCTTTGATTGTATATATAGTACTGTGCATAACTAACCATATAATTTGATTAGAGATTTGCACATATTAACTAAGATGGATGCCTTAATTAATTATAGATCTCTTAAATAGACCACATGGAGAAAGATATATATAGGGTGAATTTTACTTTTATCCTTTCGAGTTTGCCCCAAGTTTCACTTTAGTCCTTATAGTTCTAATTGAACAGAGTAAGTCTTACAATTTTAATTCAGTTGCAATATTAACATTGTGCCTAACTCTTCTTTTTATTTTTGAGAAAATTTATTAGTTTGTAATCATATTTTTCTTACTTTTATTTTTATTTTTAATCCAATTTTGACAAAAAAAAATTACTTTTCAATTTCTCTTATTAACCCCTCTTTTAAGGATTTTCTTAATGAGTGTCCTAAGAACATCAATTAACATGTTTAAAAGGGTTGTACATTCTACATGAGAGTGTGTACATTCTATATGAGAGCATCAATTACCTCTCTTTTATTAATTTTTTAAGAATTTTGTTAACGAGTGTTTTAAGAGTATCAATTAACATGTGTTAAATGGTTGCACATTCAACATGAGAGTGTGTGTAATGTACAAGCAATTTCAGTATTAATTTTTTTTAGGACAGTTGTGAAAAATACATTTTTTATATCTTCAATGAACTTTTTTTAAGTTGTTTTTGTTTTTTGGTCAACTTTTAAATGCTTCTGGTCTATAGGCAAATAAAAAATATAAGCTTTTATAACTTTTAAGCTAATAACACGAATTGAAAAGTAAAAGAAATTTATTTTTCAAAATCAAATAAAAAAAAAGAAATGTAAAAAAATACAAATATAAGCTAAAAAAATTCTTAAAAATAAAAAGAATGGTTAATTTCTCTTTTACCCCTTTGAGTCTGACCAAAGCTTTCTTTATTCCTAATTGTTCTACCTTCCAATCTAAAAATCTAACACCGTTAGGCACATGGTTAACATTGCAACTGATCTAAACGTGTAAAGTTTACCCTGTTCAAATTAAAACTATAAGAACTAAAGTGAGTCTTGGGTCAAACTTGAAGGAGTAAAAGTGAAATTGACCCATATTTATATATCAAAACCCATTCATGCGTATAAGAAGAATGATGAAATCATAAGCAATTAAAGATAAACATAAAGAAAGATAAGCCAGAATAGGAAGATCAATCACCTCATGTCATACTGTGTGAGATTGATCTCAATCTTTGACAGAGAGAGGGAGAGTATTCTCTACAATGGGATTTAGAGAGATACAGCTGAGAGAGAAAGAAAGAGCAACCTGAGAGAGAGAGATGGGCAAAGCCCAAGGATTTCCTTTCTAGTTGAGAAGAAGATGAACAAGGTAGTAAATCACTCAGCAAAGCAGTCCTTTATATAG
>BRYF01000009.1:8080000-8085000 GCA_030159135.1 Actinidia polygama
TAAATACACAAAACTAAAAAAAAATAATAATAATAATAAAAATAATAATAATAAAATAAAAAAGACACAAAACTAATAAAAAAGAATAAACAAAACTAAAACAAATAAATACACAAAACTGAAACAAAAAAAAATTAATAAAAAAAATAACCAAAAAATATTAATAAAAAAAATCATATCTACTCAACAAATTTAATAAATTTTTGACCAAAAGTGTAAAATTTGATAATAATTTTTTTAAAAAAATTATTTACCGAAAAAGAAAAATAAAACTAATAAAAAAAATAAATAAATTTCATAAAAAATAATAATAATAAAAGACACAAAACTAATGAAAAAGAATAAACTAACTAAAATAAATAAATACACAAAATTAAAAAAAATAAAACTAATAAAGAAAATAAATAAATTTTATAAAAAATAATAATAAAATAAAAAAGACACAAAAAGAATGAAAAAGAATAAACAAAATTAAAACAAATAAATACACAAAACTGGAAAAAAAAATAATGAAAAAAAAATAAACAAAACAAAAATAAAATACAAAAATTAAAAAAAAAAAAGTGAGAGCACTGAGTGAAGAGAGAGAGAGAGAGAGAGAGAGAAGGAGGAAGGGCATAATAGTCTTTTAATGGGGAGACAAGGTGGGGCCAGGAGGGGGGAATTTGTCAGGGGAGGGGGGAAAAGAAATTTTCATCCATTGGGCATGCTTTGGCATCGTGTCAGTGTGTACTACTAAGCGTCGTGTTTATTTAATGCACTGCAGCACTGCATCATTTCAAGTGTAATGATGGTCGCCTCGCTTCAATGTCCCCCGGCCCTTCGGTGTATAAGCCCAACTACCCATCCATTTTTGTTTACTCTTTCTGGCACTTAGCGTTAATTCTTGAGAGAGCTTCTCTCTCTACTTTCTCTCTCTAAAAATATTCATGGCGCGGCCACCACATTCTTACCCAAACTGTCGCGATGCTTGAAGTGAGTGCGATCGGGTATCTCATATGGGACGCGATCCCCCACCTCTAGGGAAATGGCGTTACAATGTTCTAGAACCTACCGTTATTCAGCAAAATCATCACCGTCAATATACCAACAACAACCGCCTCTTGTTACACTGCCAAGGGGAAGTTTGTCAGCTGTTCCCGAGGAGCATGAGCAGCAGCGCGATCCATTTGGATTGAGTTACTAGTTTTGGGCAGCGGTTGAAGAACGTGCCTGTTGAAGAGGAGATTCCTTCAAGACTTTTTATGGAATTAGAGAATGATTGTGGTTCTCTGATTACCCCATTTTCTATTCTCCGCTTCAATCTCTAATGCGGTGAGTTAATTTATTTTGTCTGTTATTTCTTTTGAGCGCGGGAGTGCGCCAACTACCCATATGGATCGCTAGACCAAGTATATGATGAAGTTTTTTGAAAATGTTCTAGACGAAGCACATGTTCTGTTGGCAATTCACAATATCACCAATTTGTTTATAACCAAAGATAGTCAGTTTCTGAGCGTACTCTTTCCACGGTAGAGTACTAAGTCGCATACTTTTGTAGCTAGTTGGGGGGAATTCAGGTCAACGCTGGAGGATGTTGACAAATTGTTGCGTTTGAATCTTTGGGGAGAGGTTGACCGGAGTACATACGTGTTGGAGGGGGAAGAGGAAGACACCTTTGTAGGTTTGTAGAACAGGTAAACCGTGGCTTGTGTTTGTGAAACGCGGTGGCTAGAAAAAGGAATTCTGGAAGACTTTCCGCAGGTTTCCCCTAAGAATACCTTTGCTCGGTGGATCATGTACTTTTTTAGATATTATCCCAAAAAGAAACTTGATGGTGATTCTAGTGGGAGCAAGCCCAAATATTTTACTGGTCCTGGTATTGATTTCACTTTGGCTTCCTTCTTGGTCTTATGGTTGTCGTGGTACGTTGTGGACACTGAATGGCATGAATGTACAAGCTTTCAGGCTTGTAGTTTTGTTAGCTCATGTTAGTTGCGTGGCCCTGTTTTTTTTTTCTTGGCACTCTTTTCGCCAGTTGGAATTGATTTTTGACTACCAACTGAGATCCCAAGGTCGGTACGATGTGCTCACTTATCTTGATACTTCATTCTTCAAATGTTCGTGTATGAACATTTTTTCGGTATAGCTTCTATCCCGAATGTTTTTGATGAGTTTCTTGAAGGCAGTTTTGAGAGAGATCTGAGTGAGGAGCATATTCTGAATGATCTGGGTGAGCGCATACCACAGCTTCAAAGACAGCCATGGACTGCTTTATGGAGTGACACCAGAGGGCCTGGGAATTTTGGTTTAATGGTTGATATTGAGAATGAGTTTTTCTTTAGACCTTATCTGGTGAATCATGTTCGAGTAGCGCAGTTATTTTATCCTTCAGAGGAGCTTGAGGTTGAGCCCAACACCGCTGTAGAATCGAGGGTTGTTGGCGCGCTGTGGGCTTTTCCAGGTGATCTTCTCGCATTTGATGACATAACTTTGATGTGGATTGCTGAGGTGTATAATCCGCAGAGCACGGGAATTGGGTATGACCAGGGAGAGCCTAATCCTCCCCTAGTTGTTACCGAGGAGATTTGCAGCCATTTCCTTATTAAGAACCAGCTCTCAGACGAGACCGGCCAGCCTCAGCTTTCTTGGGGAGGATCACGTGGGTCGAGTGTCACCTCGATGGTTAAATTGTTGGTCTGAGCAATTGACAACTTTCAGGGCTTTTGTCTATTTGGTATATTTCTCCCGCACTTGGAACGGCACACATTACTGAAGCAATTTTCCTAATGATCATACTCATTTAATGAAATTATTAACTCAATACATATTTGTTATGATACAAATGTAGTGGGCCAAATAGATAATACAAAAATAAAGGAGGTTTAAAGTGTGATTTACACCAATGTGGTTCTAACATGGCAGTTGATACAGTTCTAAGATTGGCTAATTTATGCTTTGATTAAAACAGGAGTTCGAAAGTCTTGTTTTTTTCCGGTTATTAAACTTGTGTATGGTTTGTTGTATATAAACCAGTCTTTTCTCATTATCTGTGTCACACATCGAAAATGTTCAGTATGAATGGTTAAGGAAGTGAATGAAACAAGACTGAATTTAGTTTATAAAAAAAAAAAAAAAAAAAAGAAAAGTTTCCTATATGGCTAAAAGAATGAATGAGACTTTCAAAAGCTCAAAATTATAGTTGAGGGCCAAAAATCTATACCACGGTTCTGGTTTTTTAAAAAAAAAATATAGACAAGAAGTTGTAAACTTTGATAAAATACTTAAAATTAAAATTAAGAATGAAACTAGGTTGACTTGATTTCAATCCGAATTTCATTTTTGATTTGGATAGTAGGAACCCAACAAGCGGGTGTAGTCATAAAAAATAAATAAATCACTAAAGCAGATCGTGAGCATCATAAAGCCCACTAACTCATTGGGCCCACTTTTCGAGGGTCTTTCAGGTCCGAGTTCACAAAAATCTAAATTTTACTATTTTGGAAAGCTCTCAACAAGGCGATCAAGAAACCCATTCAATTTTTGCTAAAATCTTTGATTTTGGGCATTTTAAAGATTTGGACTAAAATTCCTTTTTTAGAAAGATTTATTATTTTGTCTTTATTCTCTACTCAATCATAGCCTTTGAATAATTACCCAGATTTGGTAATTAGTTATTTCATTTTATTTTTTTAAGTCTTGAGTTTTCTCCTATAAAATTCAAATTATGTGAGATTAATTATCAATTTATAGATTAATAAAATTACAGAATTCAACCCATTCCAATGCATCGAGTCACCTTAACTTTTTGTTCATAAAACAAAGCTTATGCTAATGTTTGTTGAAATTAAAGGTTATTTTCTTTTTAACAAGAGATAATTAAGAAATATATTTATATATCTTGAATGTGTCCAACCAACATAATAAAAACTCATACGAGTAAAATTATGTTGAGTCTAAAATTATGTGTCCAACCAACATATATTTATAAATATATTTTTGTTTGACATTCTATTAACCCCTCACCAAATCCGTCTTCATAAGATCGAGTAAGCAGATACCCATCGGGTCTCAATTTTGTTGTCATCCCAATCACTATCCCCGCCAGCATGGACAACACTGAGATCACGACGACAAGGAAGCGTTATTCGCAATTCCAGCTGTGGTGGCTTGCAATTCCGAGAATAGTTTTTGATTCATGTGACGAAGATGACTGTTTTTCTCTATTTTTCATAAGGAAAAACAAAAAGAATGTACACTTGAGCAGGGAGGAAAAACAAAAATAATAGAGAACAAATAAGCTAATATCTTTGCAAACCTAGCTTGCCCTTTCGACTCATCACAGACAGGAATATCCCACCGCAATTCTTGCCAAGGTTAAGTATCGATGTCTCCAAAACCACCATTTTCCAGACAACACGCAGTCGACATGGATGGATGACATTGCTGAGTGCCTCAGAAGTGAGGAGTTACCATCTGACAAGCCTTAAGCTTGCCAAATTCGATATCAACCAGCAATATATTGTCTCATCCAAGGAAGTCTTTACAAAAGATCTTTTTCGGGTCCACTTCTGAGATGTCTCTGACTAAAGGAGGCATAAAGCGTGCTCAGAGAGATCAGATGAGTTTGTCATGATATAGTTGTTGCCAATTTCAATATAAATGTTATCACTAAGGTCGAAATGGTTATATCGCCGATTTTGTCTATTGACGTCGCCTATTTAAAATTATCGCCTGTTTTTTTATCACCAAGTTTATTCGCCAATCTATAGTATTTATGTCGACAAGATGATATATTACCAATTTCAATTATTGTTATCACCAAGCCATTATTGCTCATCTCACTATAAAGTTATTATCGCCATGGAGACAACGTTGCTAGTGTGTTCGCCAATTTTAGGAATGAAGTATTGTTCACCAGATTAATGAGTTGCATCTCACCAAATTCTTCAGTTATTTTACTACGGCATTTTTCTTACCAAGTTCACAATGACATTTTGCCAATAAGCATTTCTCCAAAT
>BRYF01000009.1:8090000-8092500 GCA_030159135.1 Actinidia polygama
ATTGAAAATCTAAAAAAAACTGATGCCAAACGGTTATATATTTTAAACTCTAACATTATGCATTTTATGGTTATATATTTTTGAAGTATGTTTATTATGCATATGCATTTTGTGATTATAGTTACTCATTTTTGTGGTCATTTACTTAACTACATTTGTTATGAATTCATGTGGCTTAGTTATGTAATGTTGAAATGTCTCACATCGCTCAATTTTGGTCTCTTTATTCTGTCTATAAGGCTCATGTTTTCCTCTCCTTAATACTTAAATTTTAAGAAGAAAGATGAATTAGGCCTGACTAGTGGTATCAGAGCAAAGTTGGGCATGTCATCAAAAAGTTGGGGCTGTTGTCAAGCGTGTTGAAATGTCCAACATCACCCAGTTATACTCCCTTTGTGCTGTCTATAAGGGTCGTCAATGGGTCGGGACGAGTCAGACCCATTTTGGTTGGACTGGATCGGGCCTGATGGGTTTGGGCCTACGGGTGTTTAAATAATATTTTTTTAAATATAAATTTATTTTAATTTAAAAAACTAAAAATATAAAAGATGAAAAAAATAATGCGTAACTATATAAAATCATCCATAGATATTGATTTTTTATATATAAAATATAAAAAATTATAAAAAATTAATACTCTCGAGTTGGGCCATGGGCAGGGCCTACGGACTTTGTTACGGATCAGGCCGTGGACCAACCCACGGGCTTCAAACTTAGACTCAGGCCTAGCACATAATATCCTGGGCTTGGGCCCTCTGGGTCATGAGCCGGGCCAAAATTCATTGGGCCAGGCAGACCCCGGGTAGGGTCATGGGCCCCGGGCTTTTTTATGAGGCTTATGTTCTCTTATCCTTAACACTTGGGTTTTAAGGAAAAAGATTGAGTAGGCCTAACTAATGGTATCAGAGTAAGGTTGAGTCTGTCGTCAAAAAATTGGGCGACCAATTGTCAAGCGTGTTGAAATGTTCCACATATCCTAGTTATGACCCATCTGTGCAGATGGGATGAGCCTGACATATAGTATCAGAGCAAATAATAGATCATGTGTTCAAACCTCACAATCTATGAGTTTTGTTACAAGTTCTTTTTGTCCCAATACATATTTTGTAGTTATGTTATGTTTTTTATGATCATAATTATGTATTTTTGTCGTTCATACTGTTTTCAAGTTAGTTATGTTTTTTGTTGTTAAGTTACAATTTGTGTTACGAGTTTTTATGGTTAGATAATATACGTACGTAACATGAATTATAAATGTACAGAACTTTGATATATCATGTATATTTTATTATGTGTGTACCGTAATTTTTCCCAGTAAACAGACTTTTTAAAGTAGATAAAAACAATCATAATTTTTCATATTAATGATGTGATGTTCATACAATTTTTCAATCATATTTGTCAGAAATGATATCCACATGCCCTTTTAGTTTCTCATACTCGTGTTTCATTCTCTTGTCTCGCATAAGGTAGTAAAAGGTTAAAAATAAATTATGAGTATTAATTGTCATTTTACATTTTTAGAAATTTTCGTCTTCTTAACCATTGGTTAAGATAAAGTCTAACCAATGATAAGTTGATATCAGTGTAAATTTCGATGTATTTAATATTCAAGAGTTTTTGTTTTTGGTAATTACTCAATTTGAGTATTATTCTGCAACTCAAGAAAGTTCCATTATTAGAGGTCATGACCTGGCATAATAATGATAAGTTTCATTAACCTTGGCATTGCGGTTGCGTTTGGAGTCCATTAAAAAGGTGCAAAATAAAATGGAAAAAAATATTGTATAACTGAAATTATCTTACAAATCTTAAACACCACGTCATTCTATATGAAAATTTTGAATAAACTGGATACCCAATTTATTTTCTTTCATTTTTTAAAAAATTATAGAGTTGTTCCGCTCGTGTGCACTCATATATAAAATTAAAAAACAAGAAATAGTCTAAAACCTCAATTTGTACGATCCCTTCATTTTGGATATAACCGGAGTGTACGAAAATAGAATCTACATTCTATATTTACTTTCTATGTACTCACTTTCTTATTTTTTTAATTTTGGACATATAAATTTATTGGTAACAAAAATAGGGTGGCCTTTCAATTTTTAGGTCCGTCCAGACTTTATGTCTAGTGATGCTGTATCGACTTGAAGCTATAGGATTTTCAAAGAGATCATGATATTTGAATCAAAATTATGTATAATTTTTTTTAAGGCCAAAATTAAAAGTGGGATCACACATTTCATTTGGATGGACCTACTTGGAAGATGTTCTTTTTTACATTCACCATGTAATTATTTAGCCAAATAAATTATGAAGTGAATGAAAGTGGAGTCACACATTTGTTTTCGAGGTGAGTTGGTCACTTGAAAATAATAGGAAATAATGTAAAGTAACCTTGACAATAAGAACCAAGTGGGTATACGCAAGATATAGAATATTGGGACGTTAGAGATAATGATAAATATTATCTCTTGTTATTATCTCCGAACACTAT
>BRYF01000009.1:8102500-8105000 GCA_030159135.1 Actinidia polygama
ACCGGTTGGGAGTTGCCCCATTTTGCTTCTGCTCTCCTTCTACCGGTTGAACTCAACGATTCAACCGGTTGAGCCTAGAAAATGCTCAGCGCTTTGACTCCCAATCATTTCCGTCTTGTCTCCTCACCTCTTCCGATATTTTTTGTGCTCCATTTGACTTGAAAAATAATTTTACCCACTTGCGCCAAATAACGGTTAAGCACATAATATGTGTAACTCTGCTAAAATGCGAGAGAATTAGACCGGTAAATAGCAATATAACTTGTACATCACATGAGGGTTAGTTTTTTGATAGCTTGTTTTTGCTTTTGTTTTTGCTGTTTGGTAGAGTAGTGTCAAAACTGTCAAAAACTTTCAAATTTTTTAGTAAATGTTTACTGAATCAGTGGTTTAAGGATATATTTGACACTAAGGATACTTATTTAGACTATGAAAATCCAGAATGATGCTTAAATTTAATATTATGGTTGTATAGTGGGCTATTTTTGCATAACTCTAGCATAAGCCAATAAACAAAGTTGAACTACGTACAATGCATTCATGAAATCTTATCATAAAAGAGTAGAGATTTAATGACCTATTCATATACTTTGAGCCTCTCTTCACAACTGAGGTGAAGTGAAGTATGGGAGAGACTCATTGAAGGTAACATCGTCACAAATAAATTGACGACGATTAGTGGGGAATAACATCGATACCCTTTTCGAGTACGAGAATATCCTAGAAAGATACATTTAATCGCGCAAGGATCGAGCTTATCATGACCAGGGTCAAGAGCATGGACATAACACGTACACCCAAACACTTGAGGAAGGAGAAAAAATAGGGGTCAACCAAGATACAAGAACCTATGGGGAATAAAGCCACCTAAAACAGTAAACAACATTCGATTCACAAGAAAACATGCGATAAGAACTGCGTCACTCCGAAAGGGTTTAGAAACTTGCATATGGAAAGAGAAGGCCCGAGTCACCTCAAGCAAGTGAGGTGACTTATGTTCGGCAACTCTATTTGTTATGGAGTTCGAGCACAAGAGTTCTTATGAATAATAATCGGGTCACTGAAAAATTGCAAAAAGGTCACGTAAATAGTTTTCTCGAGCATTATTAGAACGAAATACATACAGAAGTATCAAATTGAGTTTTTATTTCCATAAAGAATGATTTGAAAATTGAATAAACAATCTTTCATATGATAAAGATCGATAATCCTAGAAAGGCATCTACAAAAATAACAAAATACTGAAAATGAGGGTACGACTTGACATGTATTGGACCCTAAATGTCCGAATGAATTAACTAAAAGGACACAACAATGACTCTTAACACGAGGACAAAACGAAACACGACAATCCTTACTAAGTTCACAAGATTCACAAGAAAGTGTGGACAAACTATGACTCGACGGAACCAATTTCTTTAGATTACTAAGCAAACATCTCTTTGATGTTCAATATCATGTCATAGGCAATGGACATAGATTAATGATGTTGTTGCAAAATAGTTGACATAAATGTCAGAATGTAACATCGTGTAATCTCATTAGCTTTAACTCATTTACGGTAAGGTCGGGCTCCCTCATCGGTTGCCCCCTCACCAAGTTCTGGTAGTAAAGATTTTTTAGCACAAATTTGTACTCTTCTACAGTCAACACTATGTCCAGTTTTTTTTATTAAATATAATTTATTCCAACAAATTTGTATTTTTCAAGAATGACATAATGTGGATTGAAAGAGCTACCCACTTTAAGTTCTGAGATCACATAATAAAATAAATTATGTTGGAAAATATATACTTTGAATTAAAATCTTAATATGGCTCCCACAAACCAATTTTATAAGAATCCGTAAGCAACTAGCTACACCCAGTGCCGGCCCTGGGCATAGACCCAGTAGGCCTGTGTCTGGGGCCCTCCAAAAATGGCCCCATTTTGGGGCCCCCAAGTCCAAAAATTGTATATGAAATTATGGCCTTTTATGTACTGAATTATATATTTTTTGGTACATCAAATTAATAGTCTTGTATGTGTATTATAAGTTCCAAATTTTATTTAAAACTCACAAGAGATGTTGATTTTTGTTACAATAATAGTGTTATTTTTTATCAGAAAAAAAAATATGAAGGGACTCAAATTGAGATTAGGACTGGGGGCCTCGAAAAACTCAGGACCGGCACTGGCTACACCATGTATAGCATGCCTCGATAGGAATGTAGTCTACTATACATCATTGTCTAGACAGGTTAGTTCCTATTAATTTTACTATCTAGGACACATACCATGATAAGAAAAATTAAATAACTGATATAGTTTTGCTCCTATAAATAATAGTGATGACGATGGAGAGAATATTATTATTTATAGCTAAGCATATACCATTCTAGACTAATTGTAACGTAATAACCCCTTCAGATGGAGAAGTAAAAATTAAATACATTACTTAGTTTCGAAAAACATCGAACCGTCCTTGTACAAAATATCATTATCCTATACCTTCGGAGTT
>BRYF01000009.1:8110000-8115000 GCA_030159135.1 Actinidia polygama
TTTCGTGTCGTGCCTGACTAAGTCCGTGTCGTGCCCGTGTCGTGCCAAACCAAGCCAACTATCGTATCGTGCCCGTGCTGTGCCGGGCTTTGACCGTGCCCAGGCCATGCCGTGCCTGGCCAACTACTGTGCCGTGCCCCACCATTTTCGTGCCCCGTGCCCGTGCCCGCTCAGACCGTGTCGTGTCGTGTCGTGCCGTGCCGTGCCCAACTTATACCGTGCCCAAACCGTGCCCGTGTCGAGTTTTTTCATGCCGTGCTGTGCCGGCAAGGCTCGTTTGACACCTATACATGGCCATATGCCGAGCTAGGTGGCTCCAAGTGAGTTCAATTAAATCCGTTGAATTTTTTAAAAAGTTATATGTATATTTAGTATTTTTTAGAATATAAATATTAATACATTTTTTAGAAAAATAACTACAATTTAAATCTATTAAGATTCTTCAAAAATTAATAAAAGATTAGATTATGGCGATAATTTTTAAAAATAAAAAGTACAGTTCACTTAAAATTTTTGTTTGAAAAATATAGGAGGCAAACGTTATATGTATTGCAATGAGGTTTTTTGTACACAAAAAAGTTGTATCCCAGGTCAGGGTGTCTACTTAGCAGCGGCTATTCTAGACGTTGCTATCTCTTGGCGCGACCTATGGGAAGCAGAGAACAAAGCAATAAAAACATCAACACGTACAAAAAGCAAAGCAGAGTTCTTTCATGTGTATTTTTTCACCTCTAGATTCAGCCAGTTAATTACATAATGGCCTAGCTAGTCTCATAGACATTTTTGCAAACACGTGGTCTGCAAGTTGTGCTGCAGCAAAACTAAGAAAATACCCATTCTTTTGTTAACAAATTCAAGCTAAACTACACAAAAGCTTTAACAAAAATTGAACGGCCTCATCATCGTCATTCCATTCGTATAATTAAAACCGTGTTATCAATCTCAATAAATTAAAATTAAAATTAAAATTAAAATTAAAATACATTTTCTAAGACAAAGTAAAAATAAAGGGTTTAGTAATTTTTTGCATACAAAATTAGCAAAAGTTTTGACCACAAATGAAGGGGAAAAAAACATGAAATATAAAACTAATTAAAAATATATTTTATTTCAAATTGGGATAATGGATGGGCCTCTTTGGTTGAAAAAAAAATACAAAAAATAAATAATGAAAAAAGAATAAATTGTACTTAAAAATGTGTAGAGGAAGATAGAGAAGGAGAGAGAAAGAGAGAATAGAGTGTTGAGAGGATCTACCATTTTCAACTTGAAGTACTCTAGCAAAACCAAACCCTCAATCACACTAAGAGAGGAAGTTTTCAATGGGTCCTTCAACACAATAAAATCATAAAAGATATTGTAATTAAAATAAATTAAAATAATTAATTACACTATGTTGGAAATTGGGTCAAGTCGGGGCCGCCCATGTGGTTATGACCCATACCCGTAGCCCATTATCCATGTATCTGTATAATGAGAGGATGATGGAGAGAGTTAGTTATTAAGATAATGGTTTTAAAAACCGTATCGAACCTGCCGGTTCGATCGGTTGAATTGTCGACTGGTCGAAGAAACGGTCCGATCACCAGTCAAAACCCGTTTTGGTCAAAATTCGGTCAAACCCGGGATTGAACTGGTAACCCGATGATTGAACCAGTCATTGACCCGCCGTTCACGGTTTTAGGAAAAAAATTATGTTTTAATTTCAAAAATTTTGGTTTTAAGTATAAAAATTAGTCTAAAAAATTAAAATATATTTTATTACTATTAATTAATTAATAGCATAATTATGACATTACGGGTCAATAACGGTAGACCCGACGGTTGAACCCGTGACCCGATCATTTTCGGTTCGATCACCGGTTCGGGTTTCAAAACACTGATTGAGATAACCTTTCCGAGATATTGGATATCTTGGGACTCTTCAAATCTAAAACTTATGTTATATACTTAGATAGTATACAGATACGTAAGATACAAAAACAAATATATACATATTTTCTCTCTCCTCTCTTCATGCAGTTCTCTCTGCTAAACATAGAACTGAAACGGATTTTGAACTATGAATTAGAGGCAGTGCTAATATCGTAGTATTGTCCACTACGAGATCGTAATCTACTTCAAAGTTCGTGATTCAACGTCGAATCTTGCTCAATATAAGATATAAAATTGATTCACTTTTGCTACTATTCTATTTATTTTTCATTAAACGATTTAAAACCTACAGAGGTATCAGAGCTAAATAGGTAGCTTATGTTCTTAAGAATATGCATATATGAATATTATATAAGATTTAGGTGTATGTATGCATGTGATAATGGTGATTTTATAAACGAGTTCTGATGCATGTGATTTTCATATATGATATGAGTTAGAATATATTTGTAATTCCGAGATTAAATGGCCTTACGGATTATGAAAAAATTCAAATCCTGGTCAGTTTTTTTTCCACTGATTATGGTTTTTGTTTTATCGCTACAGTGTTTTTCACATTATGAAATTTACATATTTGGAATTCTTTTTACGATACGATTCCAACTCTATATTATATGTGCGATTTTGATGAATGAATTGAGAAAAAGTTGAAATTCTAATTTGGGTTCGTTTTAATTCTTAGATTTGGTTTAAGAAGATGATTAGCAATATTTTTTTTTCTTAGATCTACATCAAAAAACTGTTTCAATATCATGAATATATGTAAAATATAAAAATGGACCAAACAACACAAAAATCAAACAGATCGGATGCCAGGAAGATCATGCTTGGATTACACGCACTACCTGACACCGCCACACGCGTGAGTTGCACTGGTGTGCGTGTTGTGTGTGTCACGATGCAGCGCATGCACGCACTTGTCACACAAGGTAGCGCATGCATGCGCGTGTGTGCGTGTCACGCATGTAGCACGATAACACTTACAAACACGCGCAGTGAATTCCAGGCGCTTTTGGTGCCTAGCGTGGGTCGTTTGCACGTGTTCATGTGTGTAGTGCACATGTGCGCGGTATGTTGCGCGTGTGTGAGCTCGTGGGGATTGTTTGGCTTATTATAATAAGGTAGAATTCAGTTTGTTGGTCTGCTTGGGCGAATGGAACATGGTTTTGACCTGAAATTTTTATCAGCATGATCCTTGTATGATTATCTACATTTTGATGTGTTGTTTTCTATTTTCTGATGCATAAAGAATTTACTCAGTTAACTGTGTATTTGATAATTATATATAAAATTCTAAAAAATGGAAAAAAAATATAAAAAAAATAGAATTGCCCGTATAACATGTTGTGCTATTTGGAATTTTGATAGCATGAACATTATGTATGACCACTTACACGAGAAATATTACTTAATTATTCATGGGTTTTAATTATTTGTGTATGCTAAAATTATTAATAAAAAGGAAAAGTGTGTGAGGTGGTTCGATTAGAGAATCTTGTGAGATTTCTCCTGAAAATCTAAGTTAAATTAGATTTTGGCAATTAATACTAGAGGTACGAGAGATGATTGTAGGCCTAGTTTATTTTTGATTTTGCGACATGTGTAATGTTACTATTATTTAATTTGAACATTTTTTCTGCAAAAAATGTTCTATATGATCCTGCTGCATATATGCCTTGCGCATATTATATTTTTCTTTGGATATAGATGGCAACCAAGAATCTAGTGATGGACTTGTCCAAAAAGGACGAGTTGGATGGTGATGACACGTGGCATCGTGAAATTCATAATCTTCTCAATCAGAAAGAGATCTTGGAGTCCCTTGACCTTGACTATGTGGTGGTCGAGCCTCAGCATGAGCATGATGCATTGCTTGAGGACATTGAGAAGTACCATACTGATTTTGAGATGTGGGAGACTCTCAAACAGAAATCCAAGGTCACCCACCTCCTTGGCGAAGCTACGTAGCTATTGAGTCTGACTCTTATGAGAAAAATGTGCATCATTCTATGAAGTAGCATTTAAGGGTCATGTCAGCCATGATACGTAAGTAGGGGGTTGCAAGTCACCATTTGACTGATGAACAATGGTTCAGACAATCATTCACTATCTTCCACACTCGTGGGAGCACATGAAGCATAGTATTATGCTTGATGAGAATGTGAAAACATTTGAAGACATATCGCGTCATTTGGAGCTAAAGGCCGAGCGCCTGGATGCGGCTACAGAAAATGATTTAGCTCTTGTAGATGACACTGACTCGCGCTGGCCATCCGGGCCTAAGCGTGGGAAAACTGGGTATGCTTATGGGAAGAGAGGTGGAAAAGCCTCGTAGCATGGATAATTTCAAGTGCAAGAAAGGCAAAAGAGGTGGAAAGAAAGTCAAGGCTAAGGGAACTGGCTTTAATTGTGACAAGCTGTCACAACCCGGTCAAACTAAGACCCGGCCACATAATCAAACAACTCAAATGCAGAAAAGTTAAATTAAACAACAAGACAAATATACTTGTCATTATATTAGAGTACAGTACATATATCCCTCCCGTGGGACCATGCTCTCCATGAGCTATGAAATACAAAATATGAATGATAACCATGGACAATGCCCACATCGAGCCAAAAGAATAATTACAATTTCTAAAAATACATTTACATAAGTTTATCTGAACAAATAAACAAAAGGACATAACGGCAACCCGTATGCCTCACGTCTCAAGATAACCCTCAATACCTGAAAGATATTTTTATAGTAAAGATGAGTTATCTTAAAAAGATTTAACAATGGACTTGATGCCTCAAGCCAAAAACCATAATACATAACTATACAATAAAAACATAAAGCAATAAATTATGCTTTCATTCATATCAAAATATACTTTTGATTTTTAATCCGTGATTTCACAAAACCAACACATTCTCAATTACCCAGTTTTTCTCAAAAAACAATAACCAATATTTCTAAATTTTCTGACTTTTCTCAAAAAGCGATAAACCAAAATTTTTTTGAATGACACATCTAAGCTAATACCTAACCAAACTCATTATGCCCTAAGCATATGAGACAA
>BRYF01000009.1:8127500-8130000 GCA_030159135.1 Actinidia polygama
ATATATACATACGCTATAGTGAGCATTCCAAGGGCTATGTGTTTATTGGTAAGTAGTTTGATGGAAGTGTAACTGAGATTGAGTCACGCAATGTGGATTTTTTAGAAGAGTATTTCCTTAAAAAAGGTGAGGTACGTAAAGATGTGGAACTCTACGAGATGTAGGACCCACACGAAGCGAATAACCTGGTTGAGAAAGAGGAAGTGATTCCCCAAGCTCCTCGGGATAGTGGAAGTGACTTGCTTGACCATGGACTAGGTCCAATGGATAAGGATCTGCATGACTCTCATCTTTGAAGAAGTAGACGTGAGGCTATCCCTTGTTGTCATTTTGACATTGAGGGGGAAGCTTGCACATATTGTTTCGAGTGATGATTAGACATGCTCTATCATTCCCTACTAGTAAAGAATGGAGTGTTTCAATGCAAGATGAGATGGAGTCTATGTGGACTAACCATATTTGGGATTTAGTAGATCTTCCACCTGGATGAAAGACTATTGAGAACAAGTGGGTCGTTAAGTCATCGAAAGGCAGATGGTTCCATAGAGAGGTATAAAGCTCGCCTGGTGGCAAAAGGTTATACCTAATAGAAATGTGTAGAATATGAGGAGACTTTCTCTTTTGCGGTGAACTTTAAATATATTCGCTTGATTTCGACCTTGGTAGCACATTTGGACTTAAAGTTGTATCAGATGGACGTTAAGACTGCATTTCTCAATGGAGAACTAGATGATGATATCTATATAGTTCAGCTAGGGGGCTTTGCAGTATCAGGTCAAAAGCGCAAAATGTGCAAGCTCATGAGATCCTTTTATGGCCTGAAATAGTCATCCAGACAATGGTATCTTAGATTTCATCTAATCATTATTTTTAATGAGTTTACAATGATAGATGAAGACCATTATGTATATACTAAATGATCCAAGGGTAGATCATTTTGTTGGCCGAAAATAACACGGACAAAATTGTCATCCTAAGAAGTGGTTGTCCTATAATTTTGATATGAAGGACATGGGTGAGGCAAGCTATGTGGTCAGAGTTAAGATCTTTAGGGCTCAATCTAGAAGAATTCTTGGTTTGTCTTAAGAGACTTTCATTGAGAGTAGTCTAGAACAGTTTCGCATGCAAAGCTACAAACCTATTGACAGTCCTGTCGCTAAAGGTGAAAAAATGAGTCTTGATATAGGTCCTAAGACAACTACAAAGGAAGAACAGATGGCTCGTATACCATATTCAAGTGTAGGTGGAAGCTTGATGTATCTTACGGCATATACATCACTTGGTATTTGTTTTGTAGTTGAATTGGTGAGTCATTACCAGTTCAATCCAAGACTTGGTCATTGGTCTACAGTCAATAGGATACTATGTTACCTTCGGGGTACAACATACTATATGCTTTGTTACCAGAGTTCAGACTTGCATTGAGTTAGCTATTGCAATGTAGATTGGGGAGGTGACTTAAACAAGCATAAGTCCATATCCGGATATGCTATCTTGCTTGTTGGTGGCTCCATTTCTTGGAGCAACAAGAAGCAATCCTGTATTGCCTTATCGACCAAGAGGCTGAGTTTGTGGCTTTCTAAATTGCTGTCTAAGAGGTTGTTTTATTGAGGAGATTCTTTCAGCATTTCGGAGATGTCACATGTGCCTCAAATTTTGTGACAATTCACTATGACAGTGTGACTGCACCTACACCTGATTATGATAAGAACTCTCAATCCCATGGGTGGATGAAGCATATCGACATATACTACAATTTTATGAGAGACATTGGTGCAGAAGAAATAATCTCATAGTACATTCTTATGAGTCGCTTGGTAGCGGGCTTGTTGAAGAACCTACTGATAAAGAGATATTAGGTCTTTGTAGATGGTCATAGATGTACTAGTTATTATTTTCGTGCATTGACTTATTGGTGCACTTATTTTGGGATATTTATGTTATTTACGCATTTTATATAATTGTTGTATGATGGATATGATGTATGGAACACATATTTTTGTAAAGATGTCAACATGCAAGATTAGCTTACTCACACAGGCAATCACTTTTTCCGATTGGGGACAACAAGCAAAGATGAGACATATAGATTGATTATTAGCCAAGATGAAGTCCAATTTTGAAAATTAGATTTTTCACTTTGGACTGCCTTGGTTGGAGCAAAGAGGAGGTTCTGTTTGGGATCGATAATGGATATTATTTCTCCCTATTTCCATGACTTGTTATTGGTAGCTAGATATGACATTTGGCGCTTGGATAGCGAGCAGAGAACTCGGGTTAGACACTAAAATGGGACGTGTGCGCTTCAAGTGACCAGACTAAGATCTGTACGGTGTATGGAGTGTTACGTCATTCTATGGAAGAGTTATTCTACCATAGCATGTATTCCATACTATATGTGTTTAGTGACCGATTAGTGAGGTGAGTGAATGGATCCTTGCTTCTTCACAGTGTGAGTCCTATTGATCATATATTATATATAATCTTATCAGCCTTGGTG
>BRYF01000009.1:8147500-8150000 GCA_030159135.1 Actinidia polygama
TGTATTTTGATCATGTTTTTAAATTATTATTTTTTTATAAAAAAGAAATTTGTTCATTAGTGATCCACCTCAGTGTATTTTTTTTGCAAATTCCTAAGAGCATCCATGGTTGAAAGAGAATGTTGATTGAACATCATCACCTTCATTGACTAGCTGAATTTGAGGGAACATTGGCGAAGCACATTACACAGAATTTGCAAAAGTCAAGAATCATTTGCACCCTCTTGCAACAAGTCCCTTCCATTTGGTGGTAGAGCTTATGGGTCAAGGCAGGTACCGTTCGATCCTTGTTTTGTGGGAAATATGTTTTTTGTGAAAGATCAAGTTTGAACCCTCATATGATGTTATGCATTGTCCAAAAAATTTGAAAGGTCCAATGAATTAGAAAATTGTCGATGCATCCGTGGACATGGATTTTTCATGCTTGTATGATAAGACCATTACAAATTTGTGAAGCATGGTGATAAAATTATTACAGTTTGTTCGGAATGATGGTGGAACCATTAAAGTTTGTGCCGAATGGTAATATTATCACTAAAGTTTGTGCTGAATGATAGTAGAATCACTTAAGTTTATGTGGAATGATAGTGGAACCATTTAGAATTTGTGAGGAATGGTAGTGGAACTAAAGTATCTTTGGAATAGTAATAGAATCACTAAAGCTAGTCCTTGAATTGTGGTAAAACCACTTGAATCTGTTTTGAATGATGGTAGAATCGTTGGAATGGTGATAGAACCACGAGCTTGTAGAAATAGTTTTAAATGGTGGTAGAATCACTAACTTTTGAAAAATAATTTTTAATGATGGTAGAACCACTAAAATTTGTTAAAATCTTCTCAAAATGGTGGTAGAACCGCTACACAAAATCATTTTTAAAATGAAATATTGCCTCATGAACTAGGTTGGTTTGATTCTGTGCAAAGGGGGCTACGTAGGCAAATTTGAAGAAATGCAACCGCTTGATTTTTTATTGAGTTTTCACCGATCTTTGTTTTAAGCCTAGATATTATGGCATCTCAAAAATGTTTTGTCTCTTAGATTTGACATTCCCTCGTGTTGACGCATTGCTACACGAGTTCTATCAAAGAGGGGGCATTTGTAAATACCCTATTTTCATCAATCATAATATTTTATCCCGTTGTTGGATCACCTCCTGATAACGAAGAACTTTGATGTTAACTTTTTATTGATCCTGGATTGACTACAAGCTTTCAAACTATTATGAATCCCTCGACCTTTTTAGGAAATTGTTTAGGCTTACGATGGTAGAAATAAACTAATTCGTGCAAAAGGCCCAATTGCCTAAAATGCCAGTCGGAAAAGTCTATTTTCAGCCATATTTTCATAATTAAACTTCATAATAATTTTCAATTGGTTTCCATTACCTTTTAGCTCTTTCAAAGAGCTTTTTTGATCCAATTTAAAACAAAGAAGATATGAATATTTTACCAAAATTGCAGGATGATTTGGAATTTTAATTTTATTTTATTTATTTTATTTTTGTTGCATGTCGCATTAAATTAATTATTCGTGTATATTACAAGGTCTTATTTATTTAATTAAAATAAATAATTAATGTTGAGTATTGCCTAACCATGTCGTTAGGCTGAGTGTATGCATAATACATTTCCACTGGATACTTTAGCTCTCGGATCCATATTCAGGGACTAGTACTATGCACGAAGTCAACATATGATATGCTTTCCTAGAACATATAACTACTAGGTGCGCGACTTCAAAACTTGGATCTTCCTTCCGTAATTTTAGCCAACTTGGAATTAACGAAAACGTCTAAAGATTATGAAAAATACTTTAGGATATTCTTATAATATTTTTTTGGTTTAGGTTGATTTAATTCCCTTATTGTCTGCCTTGATTTGATATTACTTTTTTTTTTATTTTCTTTACTTTGTGTATAAATACAAGCATATTGATACAATAATAAGAAAATATATAAGCAATTATTCTTTTCCATTCTAAATTTCTTCTATTGGTCTATCAGCAGTGATTGTACATGAGCGAAATCGACTTCCTCCTCAAGATTTTTTTTTAAAAAAAAATATAAAAAAAAATTTAAGCCGTGGGATCTATCTTTTTCAGATCCATGACACCCAAGTCTAAAACCACTACTAGGGAAAAGCGTGTTTCCTCGTCTAGGGCATCTTAGCCTCCACGTGATCCCACCAGATTTGCTACTCGCCAGGCTAAAGATAGGTTACACACTCGTTTTGCTAATCAGTTTGTTATGTGTAAGTGTCTCATTGTTTTCGTATTTGCCTATGGGTTATTGGTTACAGAATCGTGGGTGTAGTGGATAGAAACAAGCAGATGGTGATGAAGGAAGGAACTGAGAGATAGAGAAATGGACGAAAGAGAGGGTGAGGCAGTAGCCAACGGAGCCACTAGGATTTGTGAATGGAAGAGGAGAAAAAAGGTGGGTGTAATAACATTTCTCAGAGTGTACCAAGAGAATTTAATTAAGAGTATGGTCCAGTCACC
>BRYF01000009.1:8155000-8157500 GCA_030159135.1 Actinidia polygama
GTTTTCGGGGGGATTGTTTGGACAATGATGAAACCTTGCAGTCGCAGCAAATTGGTACATTTCTCAGAGATTCTCCTTAGGCAAACATGAACAATTATTTTGGGCGTGGTTCCTAAAAAATGGTGCAATTGATCGAAACATTTACCATAATTAATCATAATAAAAAAAATATTAAAAAAAAAACTTAACACAAAAAGTCGTAACATTTAACACTGATGCGTGACTCACTATTTTTAATATACCATGTAACATTCACCACATCAAAAGAGCCAGAATTTATATTCAGCGATATCAAAAGAACCAGAATTTATGTTCAACCGGTCAAAAAAGAGTCAAAATTATAGAATATATAAAATTTACGATAAATTACTAATTTTTGTGAGATCAAAATTATATTTATAATAAATTATATACAAAAAAATAGTGTATTTTTTTTTTTCAATGTGAGCAATTAACCCCACTTGCCCTCGGATAGTACATGTTTATGATACACATTGTGCGGTGCATACTATAGAATCAATCTTTACATGGCTAATTTTATTTATTTATTTTTTTTTACAGAGAATCCCGCCAGAATTTTTGTGAATAGTTTTAATGGAGTACTTTCACTTTTCAAGTCTACAATTACTGGTGCAGTAAAAGGATCAAAGCACGTAGATGTGGACAAGATCGATGACAACTTGTATTTCTGCGAAGGTTGGCAGCAATTTGTGGATGGAGGAAAATTCTTTAGAATTTGGAGACTTTCTCGTTTTCTGCTATGGTGGTAATGCAAAATTTCATGTCATAGTATTTGGGAAAAACGGTTGTTGAAAAGATATCACTGTGTTCCTAATAGAGAGAGAGAGAGCACTTTCCCGAGAGAGTCAAAACAGTTGAAAGACGGAAGTCAATTTTTATGACACCGACAAGATCTCACAAATATCTCCAGTTCCCAATTCAATTTCATCAGTAAGTAATGCCTCGAGACTCGAGATTCTGACATAATTAGTGTAGTTGAAAGTGTACTGGGTGGTAAAGGGTGGTAAAGGGTGGCCTTACCAGGACTTAGGTTCTGGGCTCGATTCTTATCCTCGTCCTGGGCACAAGGCGCAGTCGCCTTGTTCTGATGTGTGGACCTCTCAGCTTATGCTTTCGCCTCACAATCTGTATCACGCTCTGCGTGAGAGGGAGTGTTGAGTGAAGTCCCACATCGCCTGGGAGACTCCTGTCTGCGTCTGTTTATAAGATGGGAAGTTCCCTCCCCTTGTAACTCGAGTTTTGAGGGTGAGTTCTACTCCCCCTAACGCATCCTGAGGTGTGAATGGCTATCTACTCAGGGCACATAAATTAGTCTGGGTGAATCTAAAGACCTGTCAAGGACACTATGTGGTTAATAAAAAAAATAAATGAATCTCTAATTGAATGCAACATATGCCGATAATAGCGTGACACTTAGCACATGAATGGTTGTATAATGCAGGGAGGTTTGAAAGGCTGCTAGGTTGCGAAGACAGTAGCAAGGACATTACTAAAAAAAAGTCATTCCGAGAGTTTCAATGGCAATTCAAAAGTCAAGAGGATGATAGACTTCTTGAAGATACCAACAAATTCATGTCCGAATTTCCATTCTTCAAAATTGTTATGAACCGTACTCATGCTAATCGTGGGATTGCGGTGAGTTCATAAAAAACATATGTACCTATTGTTAATAAATGTTATACTTTGTGATATAGTGCTATTAATTTCCCGTGAAAATTGTTGTGGTAAAAATCTGGGCGAGCAACTAACAGTCAAGTTGCTCTTCGACCTCGGCACTGGACCTCGGCTAAGACTCGGGCGACCTGCGCTGCAATGAACAAACATTACCGGCGGGGGCGAGGCTGCTCAAAATTCCTCCGGCGTGCGAATCAGACCAAAGCGATCAAAAGCTAAGCAATCAACAAGCAGAGCTCAATCTATACCAGTTAAAATTGTGTACCTCATAATGTTGAGGGAGCGGCATTTATATAGATGGAGAATGAAGAGCCGTGTAAGAAAACTGCGGCGTGATTCTCGGACGGCTAAGTATGGCAATATATCCCGGAGATATAGGAGATTTAATAGGGAGACCTGATATCTGGAGGATATCCCGTGATTGTAAGTGCTGAGAAGTAAAGAATCTCTTCCGAAGGTAGTTTCCTTGCGGAGATAGAAGACTGGAGGAGATAGAGTTCATATGGAGATAGAGGACTAGAGACCATCACCTCGCCCATCTGTGATATGGAGGCTGGAGAGTTTAAGTTCAAGCTTACTGGCGATGAGGCGATCCTCGCCCGTTGGCGAGATGGAGAAAGCCTAGCGATGTGAATGAATGAGCATGGCGAGGTGTAGTGGGGATTCTCTTGAAGGTAGGTGACGTGTTCCCTTGGCGAAGTATGAATGTTTTACCCCACATCAGTAGCCCCCTACTCGGAGTTCCGAGGTGAAACACTTGGGACCTCCAAGTATCAACGGATAGCGTAAGCATCGTGGGAGACAA
>BRYF01000009.1:8250000-8260000 GCA_030159135.1 Actinidia polygama
CTAGCCTTTTCCCAGAGTGTCCTTTGGCCACCCTCTGGGCATCGGTCAATAGTTTATTCCTCCTCCCAGCTGGTGTTCTGGGCACGAGAGGGTGTCCCCTTCGAGTTTCATGACTGCCTCTATCGTCGTTCGTGCTTTTGAATGCCATAAGAATTGTAGATGTCTATGGTATATTTTTCACAAATAGTGCCAATTTTGGGGAGTGTGGATGAATAATAGAAGAAATAAAATTAAAAATAGACACCTTTGGTGGCTGATTAGTAGTTGACGATGGTTTAGGTTTACTTGGTCTGAACTGCAAGATAGGAATAGTGAGAAAGGGCCGCTGGAGCTGTTTTGGGAATGGTTCTCCGATGATCAATTTAGTGACCAGAAGTGTAAGGTATATAGATTGAGAGAATATAACTTGAGATTGTTGATATTGAGTATGTTTGAGAGACAAAGAGCATGACCTTTTATAGTGAAGTTCAGTGAGTGTCTGGACGCGCAAACTTCCATGTCAATAGATGGACTGCAGATCGGCGCGTGCCTGGATGCACTAATTGTTGTGTTAGTGAGTAGGTGACTAACCCAATCATGTTCCTAAGGCATGGTTGGTAGCCAGCATATCACATTGTCGGCGTCTCGATCCAGGCGTGCATGTATTAGAGAAAACTTTGCCGTGAAATTTACCCTTTGACTGACGTGCCGTTGGGATCCTCGTCAACCATTGTATGTCGATCAAGTTCCGATACAGAATCTCTGCCAAGCTTTCTATAGAGCGATAGCTCGGCAACAGTATTTGCCGTAACTTGTCCAGAATTGAGACTTGCAATCTCCTTGTTAGTTCACAGAAGTGAAACCCATTACTTGACCAAAATGATGAGTTTGTTTGGTCAAATATTGTGTTCTAGATAACCCTATCTATGCAGGTTTGGTACTTTTCAAATGAATCATTCTTTTATAGTTTAGGAGTATGAAACACGTAGGTGAACTGATCATTCTAGAATGGACCTTGACTTTGTGAAACTCGTCATTATAAAATGAACCTACATAAATCTTAAATTTTTACTATGTAAACGTCCATTAACTTTGCATGCCATTAGCACCTCCCTTAACCAAAAGCATAAATAATTCTATCGAAAGAGTTTTTTGGAATATGAAAATTTTATTTTTATTTTTTGGAATTGTTTACGAAATATATCTGGCAGAGTAATTATGATGACAAAAGTTGCCATAATTGTTTTGGATAGATTATTAAAGCTCTTGTTGGATAATATACTGAATTTTTAAACTAAGGATATTATTTCTAGTAAATTAAATTGGTTATGAAAGTTTGTAATTAAGCATAATTTAACTAGGAGGGGTAACATTGGAATGAGTCATATTATTATGAAGACTTTAGAACTCTTTTGGAAGAAGTCGCCAAAATAGAATATAGCTGTCCAGTTTAAAATTTAATAGGCTTGTAGTAATCATGAAGATATATATAAGGGCAAATTTCACTTTGACCCCCTGTAGTTTGGATCATTTGCGAATACACCCTTATATTTGATTATCAGTACATAATTCCCCTGTAGTTTGTGGACTAATTTGCACCGTTAGAGTTTCCGTCAAAGTTAAAAGGTTGTGCGTGACATGCGTAGCACCGTTAGAAAATGTTGATGTGCTTTTCAAATAAGAGGGACTAAAGATATACTTTGACCCCCTATAGTTTGGGCCGTGCTGATACATCCCCTCTAAATAAAATATTGACTTATCTATATAAGAGTAAAATGGACTTTCCTTTAAATAAAATATTGACTTATCTATATAAGAGTAAAATATACTTGTATATGTAAGTGATGCGAATTATTTCACAAATTATATTGGAATATGTGCTAATAATCAAACATGAGGGGGTGTATTCGTACTTGGTCAAAACTATAGGGGTCAAAGTGAAATTTACCCTATATATAATTGCAAATATTTGGAATTTTGTCATACTTTTATCCTGGAACTATGCAAGCCATTCATAACATCTTGTGCCGCGTTAGGAAATATGGAAAAGTAGGCTACTAACACACCAAAATGCAGGTATCGTTGTCAAAACGATGTCGACCGCACGACGCTGATGCACATGCCACGAAAATGATTAGTATTTATTTACTCCCTTAAATTATTCCTGAAATTACGTCAGACCCAAAAGTCATGGGCAACTAGTAGTTCTCGTTCATGTTTGGACCCCATTCTCCAAAGTTTATGATTTAAATTTTAGAGTAAAGTTCATAAAATAAAATATGTGCCTAACTTTGACTCACCTTAGTCTTGATATGAACAGTTCATATGTCAAACACGTTACGCTGAGAAGATTATTCATGAATAAAATTAGATTGATGGGATATCGATAGTCATATGATTGATTCACATATATTTTAAAACAATAGACGGTCTATATTTAAAATTATATTTTCTATATTTAAAAGCACGACTATCAATATCTGATTAAATTATTTTTTTATATGAATGATTATCTTAGTGTATTTTATAAAATGAACAATTGAAATCATCAATATAAATTTCGTGTAGACAAAACTTGTCAACTTTATCATGAAATTCATACACTAAACTTTAAAGAAACTTAATTTTTAATATTTACGGTATTTATAATGGAATAGGTGAAGTCAACAACATTATGTTGGGTTAATGATAAAAAAAGTTTTACAATATCTTGGGAGCTTCAAATACAAACCAAAATGGTCTCTAAAAATTATTCCAAAAGAAGATCCGAGGAAACTTCAACGTTGATTTTTTTTATTATGATGATTTTGCCATTTAATCAAATTACGAATTAAAACAAAATATAAAAATTTAAAAAATCCTAACTTCTTTTACACCCCTTACCACCACCACCACCACCACCACCACCCTCTCCACTCATTCCTGAAACGCTAATCCCCTCCCAAACCGTTCCAACCAACCCATCATTTCCTCACCTCCACCTTCTCCACGAATGGTATGTGAGAAGGGGTGTCAGTGTTTCCAACAATCAGCTCTGGTAAGGAGGTGTCAGGATGGTAGTCAGTGGTTGTTGGGGTGGGTGAGGGTGAGGGTGAGGGAGGAAGAGGTTGAAAATGGGGTATATATGAATAGATGAATTTGTATTTGGGTCAAAATTAGAAGAGTTTTGTTAAGAATAGTGCTTGGACAATACATATATACTCTCAAGAGGTGGAACTCGTATTTTTGGAAGTTCCATCACATGTGATTAGACACTGTCAATACACTGCACAAAATGCACAATCTATAACTTTTTTGAAATTCAAAGCCTTATTTGTGGATGGTTTGCAATTAGAAATTATAGTGTGTTTAGACCAAATTGGTTTACATTTAGAAGCTCCCAAGGACTGTATGTTCTTAATTGTTTGCAATTACTCCTGATGAGGCAATAAGTGGTCAACATTAATCCAACACTCAGCACAGACCTGGGTAGCGTCATGAAAAGGCATAAATCACTCGGTCAATAGATCGCCGGGCAGCCATCATGCAATATCACGCACAATCAGGTGTTTAATCCAAGCAATAAGATCACACCCTGAATCAACCGCTGGCCCCCAAAACACCCTATAAAGGAAACCTGACCGGAGAGGCAAAGTAAGTAACAAATACATAGTACTTTGAATCATGAATATAACGATTCTGACTTGATAGTCCGAGAGTCTTTGGCCGGCATCACACCGGTATGTAGACATCTTATTTTGGTTAGTCATAATATTTAAATCCGTTGTTTGGATCACTACTTGATAACGAAACAATTGAAATGATAAATTTCGCGAATGAATTGAATACGTAATTTGTCTCGAAGAGCCCATTCTTTTCTTTAATTTTAGGAAGAGAGGTTAGGGGTATTTTAAGGAAGATTGGGGTGATTTCAGAAATAAAGTTTTCAAAAATGATTTTTTTAAATATCTTTCATTACTTTTTTACTTTTAAGAAAACTTTTAGCCTAAAAAGATTTATTTTTATTTTATCCCACATGTTTTTTCTTACAGTCCAAACTTATTTTAAACTCAATTATTTTGGCCTAATTTGTTTTAAACCCAAATATTTTATTTTAAAGTTGAATATTTTTTAGCCCAATTTTTTTTTAAAATTTTGTCCCAATTACTTTTTAGCCAAAAAATATTTTTTTATAAAAAAAATAAATATTTTATTTTTATTATTTTTTTCTTTCTAAGAAACAAAATATGCTCTTAAATATTCTTTTTCCTATATGGTGGAAACGAACTCAAAAAAATTTCAAAGTCACAAATGGCTAATTTGAAACCCTAGGCTCTCCTATAAATACCATTTTATTCTTCAAATTGAAAAAGCCTGAAAAATTATGAAGGTGCAACCTAGAGGGGGTGAATAAGTTGAAGACAATATTAAAAATAAACTCAAACATTCTATCCCACATATTGTAAATCAAAACTATGATTACAAAATATAGAATGTCAAGAGCAAGAGCAAGAGCAAGACTTGCTTCCATTTGTAAAAAGTGTTTGATAAAGAGATTTGGAGAAATAAACACAATCAAATACAAACAATTAGTAGCAAATGAAATGTGCAAAAAAGTAAAGAGAATATGAACAAAAGGATTTTTATAGTGGTTTGGTTAATTGTCAACTCTACTCTTCAATGTTGGCTTCCCTTGAGCCAACACTAGTACTCCCTATAAATTTCCCTTCTCTTATAATTACACGGTGTGGAAAAGTGATCTCAAAAAATCGGCAAGGAAATGTGACCTCGAATACAAATCTATTTTTCTCTCAAGACTGTGTGTCTTAAAGATATCACCAATGCAAGGATTATCCTCTTCAAAAGATAGATATGAAAAATATGAAGCTCACTCTCAAAGAAACCACAAAGATTTCTCTACTTGAGAATCTATATAGTTTACAAATTCAAGCTCGCAATCTTAAAATCTCACTATTTCAATAAATGCAATTTCTACAATGTTCTTTTTTGGAGTAGATTGAAGAATAAATTTGGAAAAGATGAAGTACTCTCAAGTGTAAGCACTTTCTCTCTTCTTTTAAGTTGTAGTGATACAAAGATATTTTAGTGTAGATGTTTTCTCTTTTGGATCAACACTTTCCTTATAAAGAGCATCAATGGATCTTTCAATAATTTGAAATCTTCCTTCAACATTAACTTGCTGGTAGTTGGTTGCTAGAATAAGCCATCAGATTCAAATCTTCAAAGAAAGGTTTTCAAGACCTTTCCAAGAGGTAAAATAGATGTTAAGAGCTATTGGGGTCAACGTATACTCGAAATGGGTAAGCAAAAACCTATAAAAATTGAACTAAGAATAAGTAATATGCGTCTGCACAAACGACTATGCAGGCGTTTGTTGAAATGGCTGCATGTTCTTTACAAGCCAGTCATGAGCCTAGCTGATGGGACTGATGATTGTGCCCACATCTCCGCAGTTAAAACTTTGATCTGAGCTAGATTTTTACTAAGGCGTAAGAGTCTTCAATATACAAATTACAAAGACAAGCCTAAAGGGCTTGAATCCTTACAGGCACATCCCATAGGTCCTAAAACACTTCAAAAAACGTGTTAAAAGCACCTTTATGGGATTAAACCAAGCCAATCAAAAAGATTCAAAGTACCAATGATCATGATATCAAAGCGCCATCATCAATTCTTAGATCCTTAACCACTACCTTAAGTCACAAATAATCTCTCCTTTTTTTATGATATCACTTCTACTACGATAGGTTTTAGTAATGAACATTTATCATTTTTGAAAAACATGAGGAAGAGAGGTTGAAGATATTTAAATGCAAATTTCTCTCTTCTTCTCCGCCTGTGATAATATCAAAAATACTATGTGCAAGGGAGATAAAAACTAAAAAGTAAAAAGACTCTAAAATGAAAGTAATAAAGCAATATCACTTCTAAGTGTTCTGAAAAATCCCAATCCCAATCCCAATTTAATATCGGAGCGTGGTGAATTGGTCTTCACTGAGTGGTTTGCTGAAAATGTCCGCCAATTGATCCTCTGTCCACACATACTCAAGCTTTAGTGTGCCATTTTGCACTTGTTCCCTTAGGAAATGGTGGCATAAGCTGATATGCTTTGTTATTGAGTGTAGAATAGGAGTTTGTGAAATTTAATGGTGCTTGTGTTGTCGCATAGAATCGGTACGGTTTGTAATTGGATTCCAAGTCCTCATTCACATGCCGCATCCATAGGACTTGTGTACAACAACTTCTAGCCGCAATGTTTTCGGCTTCCGCAATAAACAAAGATATGGGATTTTTCTTCTTGCTCATCCAAGAGACTAAGCAATTGCCCAAGCAACTACCACTAGTGCTCTTACAGCCTACTTTACTTCCTTCAAAATCCGCGTCAATGTATGCAATTATATCAAAGCTAATATGTTTAGGAAACCATAACCTTGGAAACCATAACCCAAGGTTTTGAGTTCCCTTAAGATACTTCAAGATGTTTTTCACCGCTTTTATGTGGGATTCATTAGGATTTTCTTAGCACAAATACCCATACTAAGAGAAATGTTGGGCCTACTAGCTATCAAATAAAGTAAACTTAAACTTCCAATCATACCTCGCTAGACTTTCTTATCGACATATTTATCATTTTCATCTTGATCAAGTTTTGTTGTTTGGCTCATGGGGACCTTCTTGTCTTTTCCCTCTTTCAATTCATACTTAGAAAGAAGCTCTTTTGTGTGCTTGGATTGATTGACAAAGATGCCCTCTTTTGTTTACCGGATTTGAAGTCCAAGGAAATTCTTTAATTCACCCATTACACTCATCTCAAATTTATCTTGCATGATCTTCAAAACCCTTGTACAACTCCACATTAGTAGAACCAAATATAATATCAATAACGTAAATTTGAACTATAGGCACACTTTTCGAACTATGTTTAATGAATAATGCAGTATTGGCTATTACTCTTTTAAAACCATTTTTACGCAAAAAAGTACTCAACTTATCATACCAAGCTCCTGGAGCTTGTTTTAAACTGTATAAAGCATTGATGAGCTTGAAAACATGGTTTGGTTTATGGAGGTCTTTAAAATCGGGAGATTGTTCAACATATACCTGCTCATTTAATAACAATTAAAGAGAGCACTTTTAATATCCATTTGATACAAGGTAAAATTCCTATGACAAGCATAAGCAAGTAGTCATCTAATGGATTCAAGTCTAGCTACAAAAGCAAAAGTCTCCTCGAAATCGATACCTTCCTCTTGATTATACCCTTATGCCACAAGTTTAGCCCTGTTCTTGGTGATTACTCCTTGCTCATCCAATTTGTTCTTGAACACCCATTTGATCCCAATGATGGAATGATTATCCGGCCTTAGAACCAATTCCCCAAACTTTGCTTCTCTCAAATTGTATGGGTAACATCCAAGATTCATCCTTTTTGGCCTCATCAAAGTTCCTATGTTCAATGTGTGAGAGAAAAGATAAATAGGAAATAATGTTAGAACGAGTAATAACAACGGAATTAGAATCTCCAATAATTAAATCAATATAGTGGCCTTTTAAAATCCTAGGGTTTCAAATTTCACCATTTTGAGGTGAAGTGGGAGTAGGAAAAACCTCATCCTCATCATCAACATTTTGGATCACCTCATCATTTCAAATTTTGTCAAATATTACATTTGCCGATTCTTCAACAACAAACGGTCTTATGTTAAAAACACGACATGCTCGACTAGTCGTTGAATAATCGAGAAATATATCAATATTTGATCTTGAATCGAATTTACCCTTGTTTTCGTTGGTATTCAATATATAACACTTACAACCAAAGGCTTTAAAGTATGAAATAAGGGGCTTCTTACCATTCCAAAGCTCTTAAGCGGTTTTATGTGATAAAGGTCGAAGAAATACCCGATTACCAATATAACATAATGTGGCAACAACTTCGGCCAAAAATAGCAAGGACGCTTATTTTCATTGAGCATCGTTCTTGCCATCTCCTCAAGTGATCTATTCCTCCTCTTGACTACTCTATTTTGTTAAGGTGTTCGAGGAGCGGAGAATTATGTTGAATGTCATTCATGCCACAATATTTCTCAAACCCTATATAATCGAACTCCCTTCCATGGTCACTACAGATCTTGGCGATCTCATAACTTGTTCATTTTGAGCTCTATTGATTATCTTGATAAACTTTGAAAAAGCTTCATCCTTACTCTCTATGAACTTACCCAAGTAAAACGTGAGTAATCATCAACCATAGTTAGAAAATATCATTTACCACCAATGTTAGTGGTTTTCATGGGTCCAACAAGATCCATGTGAACCAACTCCAATGGTTTCGAAGTAGTTACCATGTTGATAGGCTTAAAACCTCTATTGGTTTGTTTTCCAAGTCAACACAAGCTTTTTTATGAAATTGAAAAAAAACAAGTTTAGGCATACCCCTAACAAATTCTTTGGAAGAAATCATTTTTAACAATTTCATGCTAGCATGTCCTAGTCTTTTGTACCAACTAATTTATCACGTGAATTGTGACGTTACCCGAAATATAGAGCGGTGAAAACATAAAATACTAAAAAGATATATCAATGAATTGCAATGGCTTTTGACTCATGAATCAAACATGTTGGATGAAAGAGACCTAGATAACAATTATAGAATTGTAAAGATTAACACATGTTTCTCAATATGCACAATCCTAGTGCAAGTCCTTAAAATAGGCATTCACACAAATACAAATGATGTAAGGGATCGAAACATGTTTGATATGTATAATCCTAGTGAATGTCCATATAATAGTCATTTAAACAAATGTCCATATCATGCTGCAGTGCTACTGCCTGGACTGTTGTTGGTCCGCCTGGGTGACTGCTTCTAGTCGCTTTTTTTCTCAAAAACAATTCCTAGTTCTGCTTGGATTAGGTTTCTCTAGTCTTCTAAACTCTTTTGACCTTCTCTCATTTTTTTCTTAACATTTACCAATCATTCTAGAGTGTGGGCTCTCAAATTTTTTTAAATCATTCTGCAGAAAATTATATCTTCGGATTAGCAGCCCCATATACATATATATAGGCTAGGTCTCCAACTAGGGCAATAATAAAAATCTTAGGGAGTCCAAGTTTGGCTCAAATTAAACCACTATATTTTTTAGTTATCTCATAACTAATTTAGTTATCTCATAACTCATTGCTATTTTAACACCACAATTAAAATCCCTCTTCTTGGGTGCCAATAATTAGGTTTGGATTAAATAACTGTCAACCACATCATAATTAATTCCAACTCTTTTGATTCACAATTCATTTTCTATTTTAGTCGCCAAAATAATAAGTCTTCATTTCGATAAATAATTTACCAAAAAAACCTGATATAGATTTCAACGACTATATGAATGAATTAATTCATAAGTGATATCCCCTCTTTCCTCAAAGAGAATGAGATCCCATATTGAGAATAAGTATTCCCACAGACCTAACAGTAACCACCCAAAATACCAAGGTGTTGGATCAATGAGGCTCACTCATTGGCAAATCAAAGTAAGCAATGTCAAGAACTTGAGTTTACCATTCTCTCAGGATTAAGAGTTAATTACCAATAATGAATGTAAAATTTTCATCATAAAATGACAGTTTTATATGATATATTTCTTATGACGACTCAGTTCAATTTATTCCAAATATATCAATACTTTAACTCATAGTCAACTACTTCGATGGTTGAGATAAACTATCCTCTCTTATAGATGTTAAGAGTATTATAGTCTCTGCAAACGAGATGTTCAAACTCATCACCGACTACGAACTAAATAAAGTTACTAGGATCAATAAGTAATATTTTCACACATATATCGTATCTCTAAATAATTTAGGGACATGTTATCTCATGATATAAAATAATAACATCTAATTCATGATAATATTAATTTTTATTATAATAATAAGTAAATATTTATATATGTGGGCATACAAATCCCATCAAAGACAACTTTTCTTCATGAAGATTTAGAAAAAGAGATTTATATGTTAC
>BRYF01000009.1:8325000-8327500 GCA_030159135.1 Actinidia polygama
TCAAGGGATACTCTCTCTCAATGCTGATTTGTTTCTTCCCAAAATAGAAGCTTTTGAACTCCCCAGAAAAGCCTTCAATGGCTAAGTTAATTGTTTCTCAAAATTTTTATTTCCATGCCTATATAAACCCTCTTGTATAGGCTATGTATTGTGGTGGAAAAAATAGAAAGAAAAAGAGGAGAGGAAGAGTGAAAATAGAAAAGTAAGGAGTGTGAGGAACAAAATAAAATATAAAGTGAGTTAGGGCTCTGAGTTGGAATTTTTTACTTTCTCATTATAATCACTCATATTAGTGGATTTCTTTTTCTCCCGTGAACGTAAGCAAGTTGGTATCAAACCACGTATATCTTGTATTCTTTATTTTATTTTGTGTATTTTAATTTGTGTGTGCTTTCGTTGTGGGTGGAACCAATTTTTTCCAACAATATAAAATTAGTGAAAAATACTTGCTTTCGAGAAAACTTACAAGGAGATGACTAAATGAAATTTTGATCGGTTCAGAAAATTAAATAATTTTACTCTTAATATTGAAAAAATATTTTCTCTTACTTTATTGGAAAACTCTATACTATTTTCTGAGTTTTATAATAATAGTAATGATGGAGAATTTTGTTTTAGGTAATACGATTGCATGTTGACTTGGTAATAGGAAGGCTTTAAAAACACAAAGGCAAAATTACACTGACCTGAGGTTTTTTTTAATACATATTTTTTAAATATTTTTAAGAAATTATATTGACATTTCTTGTTAGAGTTCGTTTTTAAGTATAATGACAAAATTACTTAAATAACTTGGGGTAACTTTACCTACACCCCCTGAGATTTCCCATAATGGCACTGACCTCCCCTGTGGTTTTAAAAATAGCACTGACCTCCCCTGTAAGAGCGAAAATGACCATTATGCCCCTGACATAGCCTGCCCCCCCCCCCATTTTTTTCAATTTTTTTATTATATGTTTGTGTTTGTTTTTGAGTTTTGTTTCTTTTTTTCATTAATTAATTTTTAATAATAAATAAATAAAAATAAATAAAAATAAAAATTTAGCAAGCTTCGCATCTAACGTATTGAACTTTTGATACCTGATTGACATATTTATTTTGGAAGTCAAGATATAGTGACCAATGTTAGCCTCATCACTTGGACATTATCAAAGTATTGATGAAATGATAAAAAAAGTGAAAAGACTCAGAACTAAAATGCTTAAAATATTTCAAAAAATTAGACCAAACTAACCTTTAATTAATGAATTTTAAGACATTTTATAATTTATACACAAAATTAGAAAGTTTATACAATTTTTTAAACATAATGATCAGACTATTTGTGAACTTTTTATTAAAAAAAAATGCTTGCGATTTCGGTTTGTAGTTTTTAAATTGCTACTTGCTAATTATTTTTTTCTAAAAAGTTATAAAAGAGTGGCAATGGGATAGTTATGTTTAACATGACAATTAAAATAAAAAAAATGAGAAGCCATAGCCAAAGTATATGCAATTCACCAAATTATTCATACATCAATTTTACTTGCTAGTATTTGTTGTGAGATGTTTTATATTTCTTACATAATTATTTTTACGGCTTCTTACAGACGTAGAGGGACCAGGGCTGTCGTTATAGATTTGAAACTTAAATTTGTGTTCTCTTTTTTATTTTTATTTTTATTTTTACTAAATTTTTATTTTTATTTTTATTTATTTTTATTAAAAATTAATTAATGAAAAAAAAGAAACAAAACTAAAAAAAACACAAACATATAATAAAAAAATTATTTATCCCCCCCAAAAAATAAAATTGATAAAAATAAATAAATTAAATTAAAAAAATAAATAAAAATGATTAAAAGAAAAGCTAAAAAAAACTGAAAAAAAATCGGGAGAGAGGGGGGGGGGGGCTATGTCAAGGGCATAATGGTTATTTTTTCTCTGACAGGGGAGGTCAATGACATTTTCAAAACCACAGGGGAGGTCAGTGCCAGTATGGGAAACCTCAAGGGGTGTAGGTAAAGTTATCCCAAATAACTTTTATGTGCTATGTTAAATGAGTTTGTTATCATTTTAGGATAAAAACAAAGCTCTCTCTCCTCTCTCACACACAAAAAAAGCATTTTTTTTTCTCTCTCTTACACACAAATTAAACCTGATTTGTTTTTTTAAATTTGAATTTAAGTTTTTTAAAGTTACACAGAAGATAACTTCAAGAGAGGAGAGGGAGATGGTGGTGGAGGGAGTGAGGAGATGCAACCGGATTTATTTTTGTGTGTTTCTGCTGAAGATTCGTGAATATTAGAATTGAGAGATTTACTGAGGCACTGCAATGTTTGCATGTTGCCTGGGGAAGCAACTTATGCTTATTTTCGTTTTGTTTCTCTATGTCCGCACAAAGTCGGTTCTGGGCTGAAGCAAACTCAGCAAGGCTTTAAGTCTCCTAAAATCAGCCCAAAAATATGGCCTCCAAATATTTAAGACTTTTAGTATACCGGACCAAAAAAAAAATAGTTCT
>BRYF01000009.1:8352500-8365000 GCA_030159135.1 Actinidia polygama
ATATGGAATTGAACCGAGCTCAGTTGCTGGTCCATGACGATAGAGCCATAGAGAGGTTTAGGGCTAAACATGACATCCCCGTGAATGTTATCATCGAGCATCCCGGGCCGCGTGAGATCCCTCGCGTAGTGGCGGAGATTCCAAACCGCATTCCGGTTCGCACCTAGCTGATCTATCAGGTCGGGCTTCGATTCTCAATTAGCCCGCTGCTAAAATGTTGGCATGTTGCCATCTTACCATCATGCAAGTGTCTGTCAAATTTGTTCGTACAGTGCTTGCGTGGGACAAGTTGATGTAAATATTAGAAAGCCTTCAGTGCCTCAGATTTGCTGCATGTGTACACCGTAGTTCGACCGAAGAAGGAGCCGGGAAACTCCTTTTATAAGGGCAATCATTACCTGTGATTGAGGAACCTTGATCAGCCTTAAACGAGATTAGTCACCAACAACCCTGACAAGGTCTTGTTTCTTGATGAATTTGTCTGGGTTTTGAGATCTTGGGAATTTCGAGCTGGGCATGACGACCTTTGGTCGTTCTCGAGGTACCACTGGCGTCTGCCTGATAGTAAGTGTGGTTATCTCTTGTTGAGTTTGCTTTCTACATGTTTTGTGGACTCGCTTCATATCGGTGCTGATATTTGCTCTTTTTGCTCATGCAGGGTTCAACAACCAATTTAAGCACCATTCTGGCGAGTGTAAGGAGGCCATCCAAGATGCCAACAACAGGTAGTTGTCTAGGGATGTGGACGCGATCCTCGTTTACGAGTCGTATTATTGGCACAAGATTCCGCGTAGAACTACGGAGTTTTCCAGTGCCAGTCTTCTGCCACTGCGTATAGAGGGTCGAGCTTCGCGATGTGAAGCTTTCAGTCCCTAGAGGTCTGGGAGCGAGTTCAGCGCGCATCGTCTTTCTATTTATGTTCATGGTGCCGAAGGTTCCACTACAAGTTTGTCGATCCATATTTCTCTACACAACGAGGAGGAAGAAGAGGCTGTTAGGGGGTCCATCCCTTCCTATTTCCATCTCGAGCTCAAACAACGAGCGCATCGACGATCTCTCTTGCGTTCCACTTTAGTTTACGATTGAGGCTGAGGTCGTTGGCCCCAGCTCGGGTGAAGCTGACACAAAGAGGCTCAAGAGTCTTAAGAAGAGCGCTTCGGCTGCAAATCCTCCCGTCGAAGTGGTTTCTCTGCCAGGCAGGTTCCCCTACTAGCCATTAATCCGATAGTGGAGATGGCCACAGCGGTGGTGGGTGTCGATTCGAACTCGCCAGAGTCCTCTCTGTTAGGGAAACACCATGGGAAGGAGCTCTCGGGGGGTACGCCTAAAAGACCTTGAGCCCGTGAAACAATTTTGGGCGGTGCTGCCAGTCTTTGGAAACCCAAATTTTTTGCTTGTGAGCTCGGTAGGCAAGTGATGGAACTTGTCTCAGCTAAAGACCTCGATACCAGCCTAGCTCTTGCACGGGTCATCATGTTACCAAGCGACGTCTTTGCCTTCTCTGAGGAATCTTGGTATACAATGAGAAACTTGTTGGTAATGCAGCATGTCCAAGTGAGTGTTATGACTTTGAAACTTTGGATTCGTACGCCAAATATTTGATTCTTGCTCGTGTTTTCGGTTTGTAGAGCCTGCAAAGAGTGATGGCAACCTTAGACCGTATGGCGGAATATTCGGCCGGCTAAAGAGGGCCAAGAAGAACATGGAGGCCGAGGTAAACAAGGCCAAACTTGCGTTGGCCAACGTCAACCAACTGAGGGCAAATTTGGCCATTGCGGAACAAGCCTGTGATGCCAGCTACAGAGCTGTAACCCAGGCTCAAGATAAGGCCGCCGCCGCGGAGGCCTCCCTTGCCCAACTTCAAGCGTTGGTGTGTGGCCCCATCTTCCAGCGAGTTTTCACTAGGGGCTTGATCGGGCAGGAGACAGTTACAACAGGCAGGTTGCCGAGGTCCATTCTGAGTCGTTCCTAGAAGTGTGGCTTGCTTGTTTAAAGGAATTCGGCGTGCCGAAGGACAACCCAACATGGACCAAGGTTGCCCTTGCTCCTAACTACCCAGAGCCTTCCGCACCTTACTCACCAATGATTTTGTCCTGCTTCAACGAAGAAGAGTTCCTGAACAGGCTAAACGGAGATGAGGACGTTCTTGACCTTGTTCTTAATCCCATTGTGCCTCCGACAAACGAGGCCGCTAGTCTTGTAGAGCCGGATGGAGGGATGGTTGTCGAGGAATCTGAGGAGAGGTCTGCTGAGGAGATTGGGGATGACGCTGCCCGAGGATCCTTTCCCGAGATTTGATTTTTCTCTATTTTGTACTACTTTGTTTGGTTTTTACTTTGAACTTGTAAAGAATTGTTTCTACTTTGAACTTCTCGTCTCGGAGTTTTGGTCTATTTTTTTGGCTAGTGTATATTATCCAGCATCTACTTTGCACTTTGATTTTTCTTTCCAAATACTCTGGACGAAATTATTGTTCCGTGTTTGGGCTTCCGACAAGCTCGGCTGATCAGATCTCCTGTCAAGCTCGGCTAACCCTCCCTTAACTCTGGCAGAGCAAACCTTAACAAAACCTTAACAAGCTCAGCTAACCTTTCCTTACCTCTGGTAGAGCGAACCTTAACAAAACTTGTGGGTCAGGGCTCAGAGCTCTCGCGGAGCTCGGCTGCCCCTCTATGGCTCTTTCCAAGAACGCAAAGGAAAAACTCTCTCGGGAACAAGTTTGGAGCTTTTATCAAGCTCGGATAACCCTCCTTTAACTCTGGCAGAGCGAACCTTAGCAAGACTTGTGGGTCAGGGCTCGGAGTTCTCGCTGAGCTGGGTTGACCCTCCATGGCTCTTACCAAGAACACAAAGGAAAAAATCTTTGGGTAACAGGTTCGGAGCTTCTATCAAGCTCGGCTAACCTTTCCTTAACTCTAGCGGAACGAATCTTAACAAGACTTATGGGTCAGGGCTCGGAGCTCTCCCGGAGCTCGGCTACCCCTCCATGGCTCTTACCAAGAATGCAAAGGAAAAGATCTTTCGGGAATGGGTTCAGAGCTTTTATCAAGCTCGACCGACTCCCCGTCGTGACTTTTTTCAAGGCATGGGTGCCACGTGTCTGTCCAGGAGCATACTTCGCTGATCCATGTGCTTGGAAAGGCAGTTATCCTTCCCGCTTTTAAGCGGCTGATGACTGGTGGGATGCGCAATGCATTCTAGGTGCTCCATGTGTTTCCTCGAGAAACGGTTGACGCCGACAATTGTGCAAAATGTTCTGTCCAGGTTCATTGCCTACATTTTTACACGTCTTCAGTCTTAATGCCAGGCTGTTAGCCACCCCATTAATGATGATATGTTTGGCTTCCCTCTGCTATTATAAATAGGGCACGTCATGGCTTCATTTCTGCATCATCAACCTCTCCATTGCTTTGATTCAATTTCTCTCTCTAAATCAAAGGTGATGGTCTTCAAATTTAGGCCCCCAAAGCCTTCTTCTGCTGATATGGTCCCGGTTCACATCTTCTTTTATTTCCAAAACATCTGTAAAGCGGACCTTTTGTTTCCAAAAGATCTGTAATGTGCAACTTCTCTTCTTCTCCACGGATTCGGCAAACTCTTCTATGGGTTTTGCCTGTGCCCGAAGCTTCTTTTTGGCTCGAATCTGGTAGGTTGAAGAGAAGAAGCTGCTACTGCATGGCTGAGTGTGTTGCTCCGGGGGTAATATAAACTTTACCATCGCTCCCGGGCGCCTAACTCAGTCAGTTTTATAATTGACTGGATGTGATCTTGGAGAAGACCTCTGGATAATATCCATTCTCTAGATAAGTGCTTCGTAGTTCCTCCAGCATATATTTGTTATCTCCTTGAAGCTCTGGAGCTCGGTTGTGCACCTAGAATAGGCTTTGAACTGATAGATTGACCGAAAAGCGGTCTTATTCTTGATGTAATAGATGGGCTCAAGCCTTGTAATTGAAGTTTTGTATTAATAAAATCTCCTTTCTTCTTACACCTTGTTTGTAATCTGTATGCTTTTCTGTCTCTTCACGCCTTTGTATGTCTGTATAGCTCGGTAAGTTTTTGCTTCCCATTATTTTGAATTGGCTAAGTACTTTTTTGGCAAAGATTTTAAGACAGAGCTCAAAACTCTCTTCGAGCTCAGCTAACTCTTCCTTGAAATTTTCTTAAGTGTATTTGGGCAAAAAAATTGGACAGAGTTCGTAGCTCGCTTGGGGCTCGGCTAACTCTTTCCCATTCATAAGAATTTGATTAAGTATACTATTTTTTGCAAAAAATTCAAGACAGAGCTCGAAACTCTTTCCGAGCTCGGCTAACTCTTCCTTGAAATTCTTCCAAGTATATATAGTCAAATAAATTGGACAGAGCTCGGAGCTCGCTTGAAACTCGGCTAACTTTTTCTCATTCATTTTTTCATCTTGTTTGGGTATCTTCATGCAATAATCAAGAAATATGAACAAGTGTATTGGCATATATTTTAGTTTGGTAGAGAAAATTATATTTTTCAGTGGTAATACTTTTTCAAGTTGTCGGAATTCCAAGGTTTTGGAACTTGTTTGCCTTCTGAGTCTTCAAGGTAGTAAGCGCCCTTGCCAGCGAACTTGACTATCTTATAGGGCCCTTCCCAGTTTGGGCCGACCTTTCCATCCATCGAGTCCTTGGTGTTTCCAATAACTTTTCTCAAAACGAGGTCGCCAATTGAGAACTCTCTATGTTGGACCTTCTGATTGTATGTCTTCACTAACTGCTTCTGGTAGTCAGCCATTCGTATGAATGCGTTTTATCTTCTTTGTTCAGCGAGATTGACATTGTTGTAAATGGCATCGTAAGCCTCGGTCCGTATTGTGGGCAAACTGACCTCCAACGGGATTACAACTTTAAAACTGAAAGCCAAAGAGTAAGGCGTTTCGGTTGTTGCTTTCCGCGACGTGGTCCTATAGGCCTACAAAATGTTTGGAAGTTCTTCAATCCATTTTTCCTTGGCTTTCTCAAGCCTTTTTTTGATCTCGTTCATGATGGTCTTGTTGGTAGTCTCAGCCTGTTCGTTGCACTGTTGGTAGCTCGGCGTTGAGTTCTAAAACTCGATCTTTAGCTGCCCCAACAAGTCTTTAACTTTTTTGTTGGTGAACTAGGTTATGTTATCTGATTAAATGCTCTGGGCATACCGAACCTGGACAAAATGTTCTTTCTGATGAATCTAATCACGTCTATCTCTCTGATTTAGGCTCGTGGTTCGACTTCCACCCATTTAGTGAAGTAGTCAGTTGCTGCTAGCAAAAATCTCTTATTCCCCAGAGCTTGAGGCAAGACCCCCACGATGTCTATTCCCCACTGGGCGAAGGGCCATGGGCTGGTGAGAGGGGTCAAGTCCCTTGTAGGCTGGTGAATCAGGGGGGAAAAGAGTTGGCACTTGGAACATTTGCGGACGTACACTTAGGCATTTTTTTGCATGTAAGGTCACCAATACCCCTGCATGAGAGCTTAATGGGCCAATGATATTGCCCTTGAATGTAGTTCGCACATTCCTTCGTTGATTTCAAAAGCACATCCTCGACTTGGCTTGGGTGAACGCACAGTAAGTAGGGACCCAAGTAAGATCTTTTGTACAAATCTCTGGTTGGGGAGATCCAGAACCGTGCCGCCTTCACCCTAATCTTGTGCACTTCTCTCTTGTCTTCAGGTAGTTTGTCATGCTGTAAGAAGTTTACAATTGGGTCCATCCAACTCGGGCCCAACTCGGTATTGACTAAAATAGATGCCTGCGGTATTTCGAGACTGGAGCCGAGATGACCTCAATTGCTATGGTCCATCCTACTTCGCCTTCAAAAACTGATACTAAGCCAGCTAGTGCATCTGCATGTGAGTTTAGGTCCCTACCTACTTGTTCGATCTTCACTACTTTGAATTTGGTGAGGAGGTTCTTCGCCACGGCCAAGTATTTGGCCATCTTGGCTCCCAGAGCTTCATATTATCTCTTGACTTGGTTAACGACCAGTTTAGAGTCATTGAATATATGGATCTCGTGTACCTTTAAGTTGCTGGAAGACCGAAGTCCCAAAATGAAGGCTTCGTACTTGGCTTCGTTGTTTATCGCTGGGGAAGTTCAATTTGAGGCATTGTTCGAATACTACTCCCTATGGGATTTTCAAGACTATTCCCGCACCTGCTCCCAAGCTGTTCCTGGCCCCATCTATAAATATTTTCCAGGCCAAAGTGGGATCGATCTGAGGTGGTTCTGCTATAACCTCTGGACCCTCAGTCATCTCATTAATGGCAATCGCTTCGTAAGTCTGGGATGGTTCTTGGATAACCTCTGATCCCCTGGACTTAGATTGGGTTTCGGAAGATCCCGCCCCTGAGCTTTCCACCCCACTGTGTGCAAACACAAGGCAACCTTGTTCTAGACCCAAAGCTTGGGTCGAGAACTTTGCTATGAAATCGGCAAGAACCTGTCCTTTGCAACCTGATGAATCTGTTTAATGCCATTGCCATCCCGATTAGTTTTTGGACCTCCTTCGCAGTTCTTGGGCTGAAGAGATCATTGATCGTTGTGATTTGTTCCGTGTTTGCTTTGATTACTCGCCTCGTTACCAAGTGCCCCTAAAAATTTCTGGAGCTTACTCCGAATGCGCACTTTACTGCGTTCAGTCGTAATTTGTGTCTTTTGAGTACCACAAACATTTCGGTCAGGTCCCTAATGTGATTTGATTCTTCTTTGCTTTGAACACTATATCATCAATGTAAGTGTCCATGGTCTTACCTAAGATTAGCTCAAACATTTTCGTGATCATCCTCTGATATGTGGCCCCAGCGTTTTTCAAACCAAAAGGCATGACTTTATAATAGAATACATCTCGCCGGGTAATGAATGCAGTCTTCTCCTGACCGGGCTCATGCATGGCTATCTGATGGTAACCTTAGTATGCATCTAAGAAACTCATTTGAGCATGACCCGAGGTAGAGTTCACCAGTTGATCGATATTTGGAAAGGAAAAGTAGTCTTTAGGATAGGCTCGGTTGAGACTCGTAAAGTTCACACACACTCTCCATTTGCCTGTCTTCTTCTTCTTCACAATAACTATATTTGACAACCACCTCAAATATAAGACCTCGGTTATCGCACTTGCCTCTTTTAGTTTCTCCACTTCTTCGATCACCGCATCCATGTGCTCGGCTGTGAACCTCCTTCCCCGCTGTTTAAACTGCCGAGAGTCAAGCAGTACATTTAGCTCGTGCCTAATGAAGTTGGGATCGCTTCTTGGCATCTCGTATGGTGTCCATGCAAAGACATCGATATTGGCTTTAAGGAAATAGATGAGCTCAGTTCTCTCTCGTTCCTTCAAGCTACTGCTCCATACAGAGTAAGGATTCAAGGTTTGCTCCCGTGAGAAAGAAACGGTCCGAGCTTGGCTCATCCAACTCGTAGCGTATCAAGTCCTCCACGACCTTAGCCTCGGGATCCCTCCCAACATTCTCCAGGACTTCCTGTTCTTCGACGATCAGCTGCACCTCTTTCATGGCTGCCTTAGTGGTGAAAGTAGTGAGGTAGCACTATTTGCCCGCTACCTGGTCTCAGTGGAGGGTCTCCTCGCCCCGGGAGGTGGCAAATTTAATGATCTGGTGAAGTGTGGAGGCTACCCCCTTCATCCTATGCAACCAATCTCTGCCAATGAACTCTGTCACTAGATCTTGGGATCCGGCTCAGACCTTGACGATCACTGTTCCTAAGGGCCAGCGAGACTAAGCGTTGAATCCTACCAGGGGAGCTTGGGCCGTTTTTAAGCCGGATTGGTTGAGTTTAAGATGCTTAAAAAGATCATAGTACATTACCTCAACCGAACTTCCCGTATCCACTAAGATTCTTTTCACATCGAAGTTGTTCAGCCTCAGTTGGATAACCAATGGATCAGAATGTGAATGTTGCACCCTTTCCAGGTCGGCCTTGGTGAACGTGATGCTCCTTGGCTCTTTTGGTGTTGTTCTCGGCTTCTTAGCCGGCAAATGGACCGAGAGAACCTCATACATTTGCTTCACTATTCGGATCTCTCCCCGGATCCTATTCTCAAGATCTAGGAGATGTGGGCCCCTGATCATGTGAATAATACCCATGGATAGATCCTCGTCCCCGTCTACAGTCCTTTATGCTTCATCAACTTTTCAGTCGAACCTAGGGTTTGGTCTGAGTCTTTTTTGCCTGGGTTTTTTCTTCGTCAACGAATTTCTTCTGAATTCCTTCAGGTGCCCTCTCGGACTTAATTGTCTAGAAAAATCTTAAGTGCTCGGCAGCTATCTGTCCTATGTCCTCTTTCTTCATGGAAAGAGCACTTCAACCTTTGGTTGCGTCTCATTGGGTCTCCTCCCATGGGTTCGAGTTTCTTGAAGTACGGTTTGTCCCAGATCCATGCAAGGAGCTTGTAGATTGATTCTTTGAATACTACATTGATCCCCTGCTTGCCCAGTTCTTGAAATCAACTGAGTTTTCCTTCTATTTTTTGAATGATCCTTCGCCACAGGAAGGCATCCCAACAACCTTTTCTGCCTGCCTGACATCGTCCTCCAATCGAGTGAATATTTTGACTCGGGACTTGAGGTCCTAGAGGTCAATTGGGGGATCGAGCATCAGGTTCTCCCAGAACTGCTCCCCAGGTGTCAACCCGAGCTTATAGCTTGCTACTTCCAACTCCTGAGAGCACTCCTCTATCTCGTTATACATTTCCCAATATCGCTTACTATAGTTGCGGATGGTTTCATTCTTTTCTTTTCTCAGCGTCAAAAGGGAACCTACACCTTTCGGCGCTTTCGTGTTGATTATGAACTGAGTTACGAACGACTTGGCTAGCTGATGGAAGTTCTCTATTGACCCTGAAGGCAGTTTGTCAAACCACTCCAATCCAAGGTCTCCCAAACTCGAAGGAAATACCCAGCACATCAGGGCATCTATATGGTTCCAAAGAGTCATCATTTGTCTAACGTGACCTCGGGTTTGATTTGCCATTATATAAGATCAATCTTGGTGGCGTAACCTTCTCCGGTAGATCCAGCCCCTCGATTTCTCAAGAGAATGGACTCTAGTATCTGGGGCGGCCTTTTTTTGCTCATCGCGGGCGGTGCTGTCGTCTTGCGTCCACCTAGTTTGGCATGCAAATCTCCTTCTTGACCTCGCCTAGCGTTGAGTGTGTCGCGGAGATCTACCCCGAACTTGGTTCACTCGGGCAACCTTCTCTGCTTGCTCGACACCATAATCTTACTATTTGTCTGGCTATCCATGCTTACGTAGGTTTTGTGTTGCTTCTTATCCCAAACTTCCCGCGGGGGTAGGGTCGGTTCCTTATTTCCGGCACCAGATGGTCTAGCTCATATCGCTTGTGCTGGGTTTATTATCCTGTTGTCGACAACGTATTGTGTGAGTTTGGCTAGCTGCCTTTGCAGGCGTTCGATGGTGATATCACGGTTGTCTATCCCTCCGGGGGCAACTGACCTAGATTCTGCCCAGAGGGGGCCCTGGCCGCTCTCTGTGCATCCTCCAATAGTTTACCTCCTCAGTGGCCAGGAGTTTTGGGAGCATGAGGGGCCTCCCTGCAAGTTTCACAACTGCCAGAGCGGTTAGAGCTTTGCGACGCCATAAGAAACGGCTTTGCGAATGTCTATAATTGATTTTTCACAGACTGAGCCAATTGTGGAGTTGCTATTATATGATAAGAGGAGAGAAAATCGAGGATAGGAACCTGGAGCAGTCCTACAGCTGCTTGGGTAGCTTTAAATCTTTGTTCGATTAACCAGCGATGCCTGAGCTGCAAACACAAGAATGATGAGACCATCCGCCAGAGCTGTTTTCGGGAAACGACTCTCTGACGGTCAAGTTAGACGTTCGAAATCTTTGAGAGAGAAAGTGTATGTATGCTTCGACAGTAAGGTTGCATGTACCTTGTGGGAATAACAATATTCCCTTTTATACCTTATACCTTGATGCGTTAGCTGTCTCGTCATTTGACAGGCTGCACCTAGGCGCGTGTTCGGACCCGCCTATTACCGTGTCAGTAAGTAGGCGGCTGACCCAGCTATGCCCTTACGGCGTGGTTGGTAGCTCAGGATCAACTACCGACGTCTCCCTTTGGGTGTGGGGGCTGTCAGAAAGTATTCTAACGCACAAGTCACCTTCTGTCCCTTGACATCTCTTAGGAATATCACCGGCCGTTTCCCCTCATCCAAGCTTCCCCTGCGGTTATTATTCCTGCTCACTGAGCAGCGGTACCTTGGATGTATCTAAGGCCTTAGCTCGGGCGGTATATCTTTGGCGACAAAGGTCCCGAGCTCTGACGCAGGAGATCTCCGAGCTCGCCCCTGTAGCATCTGCTCGGCGGAGGTCTCTGCTCCAGCGAGCTTGGCGTTCCGTGTATCTACACCGAGCTCCGACACAGGGGCCCAACGAACTTGCTCCCAAGCGATAGTCCGTCGAAGGTCCTTGCCCTAGCAAGGCTGTGTTACGTCATTTTATAATTTGTATAATTTGTCCTCTTACAGTAAGAATACTAGGGGTTGGAGTTGGCCTTAGATGGCAATGATCCATTGGGGTGAAATAGGTTTGGTAAATCCAAATTTTACTTTCTTATAAAATTCACTAGTATTGTACTCAAGTATAGAGTCAGGGACTACCTACGTGTTATTGAGTGTGTTGAAATGAATTCACTGTATTTCTAATTTTCTTACTCATAGATATGGTATTATATAAAAATTCAGAAAAACATGAATAAATTGATATCAGTGAAATTTTTAAAAAAATCTAAATATTGGGGTCATTATGAGAAAATCAAAACTTATTAAGGCCCAATTTGGGCTCATTATTGAATTTTTTCATTTTCAATGACCTTTTTATATTTTTTGTTCTCTTGACCAGATTTATCTATAGTAACCTTTTTTAAAAAAAATAAAAAAAATACGTCTATAGATTTTTCGCGTCAAGAGGTACTAAAAAGTATAAAGTTTTGATCAAATGATAAAAAAAATCACTAACAATGAAAATTTTCAAAAAAAAAAAAAACTGATTAAATTATTTCAAAAGTAGTTAAAGTGAGCTAATTTAGCTCACTCAAACTTGCCCTAAATTTAGATTGAGGAGTCGTTTGTTCAATGACACTATTAGACAAAAATACTGTTTAAGCCATTGTACATTAGGGGACAACTTGTACACGAATCTTCATAATTTTTTTAAAAAATAAAAACAATTTGATAGGTGAGTGAACAAAATTCTTTTTATTTATTGGTTAAAATTATAAGTAGCCTCCATTGTTCTAAATGGAAACCCATCTTAATGTATTAATCTTTCAGTTAAAAGAAATTTTATCATGTTACGGTTAAAATTCGTGGTTTGGACCGAAAAATCGCAAAACGGATTGTTATTTTAAGAATCCTCATAGAATAAGAATTTCCTTTTACAAATCTAAATAATATAAAAAATCTCAATCCAAATCCAACAATGATTTTCTATTGCCAAAATCATTCTTTTTTCTATAATTGCTTCATTGGACAATTCTTTCTAAATCCAATTTGAAAATCTAAATATGAAAACTTCCATAAATAAACTCTTTAATGTAATCTTTGACCATCTTTGGTTTGTATCTTTGACTTCAATACTTGTACTTTGACTTGAATTATTGAATATAAAGTGCATTCACATGTTAATCACTCAAACTTGTGATCATCTCAATCACCTTATTTACCCACACGATCCATACTCCTTGACTGATGTTTGGCTTTAGCTCCCCTTGACAAAACATTCCCTACAAGTTTGTACAAATTACCAACCTTGGTTCCTCGCAACATATCTCGATCGCCCTTAAAGACTTTAAGAACTCCATTGCTAGATAAAAACTTGCAACCTTGCGAATCTAGCATCCCAAGAGATATTAGATTCTTCCTCAGGCTTGACACTTGCCGAACCCCGGTCAATTTTAGAATTCTTTCATCATGCAAATGGAACTGTACTGTCCCCACACCAACTACCCTATTCAACAGATTATTGGCCATCTTGACCGTATTTTTGTCAACCGCCTCATATGTTAAAAAATAATTATTGACTGTACATATATGAAAAGAACAATTGGAATCTTATATCCAATTTAATTTCCCCATACTTGAAAAGACGGTGAGCACCTCATCTTCTCTATCCATGGAGTACTCTACCACCCCCTATATCCTCTGATTTTCCTTTTGCGTTGCCTCCTTCATTCTTGAGCAATCACCAACAATGTGAACCTCCTTGTGTAATGCCCCGCCCAACGCCCGCAAGGCTCCACGCGTCGTCGGATTGCGTCACACCGTTTTCTTGGTCCTTTTTCCTTTTCAAATTCTTTTTCTTTGAAACTTTTCGTGTGCGGAAGAAAAAATATGTATATTTATTTTTGGAGTCAATAAAAATTCAATATTAAATTCATTCATTTGAAATACGTGTCCATGGCGGGAGAGAGACTGTACCTGTCTTAACATTCATACATACTTACATACAT
>BRYF01000009.1:8372500-8375000 GCA_030159135.1 Actinidia polygama
CCTCTCACTCTCAACTCACAGCATACCGCTCTCAGCTCACAACACACAAATCTCAGCACCCTGCCATCTCTTTTATAAACCAAGGGAATGAGGTGGTAAACTTTTAATGTGAAACCTAATTTTTATCCTATTCTATCTACAAAATAAGAGTTCTAGTTAACTCGAGAGTTTCACTCTCACATGGACACTCCATGTGAGCCAACCGGGCTTGGGCTTGACTATTGGGCTTGGGCTCCTCCAGGTGGGCTAGACTCAACAATCTCCCCTTCCAGCCCACTGAAAAATAATCCGATGTCTTTAAGTTGTTCATCCTGACAGCTTCTGGTCCAACTCCCCCATAAGATCTGCAAGACAACATTCGAGATACCTTGCCCTAATCAACGAGCTACTCCACTTCCCACTAAAGTGCATACACCTCCACACTGAAGTGCCTACACCTTCTCACCGAGGTGCCCTACACCCCCCATTGGGGTGCGCCACAAAATTCATTACTTTGCGATTTGTCGTGACTCCATTTCTCCTTCCTTGTACACATAACTGGAGATATCACCGCCACTAATCAAATTGAGAGCAAAAAAGACTCATTTCAGCATTGTAGCGTTGTCATGCCCGTCGCTGTACAAGTTTTCAAAATTGTCTTTGTCTCATACCTCTGAGCTTCTCTCTGGACATCCTGCACTGGTTGCACCACTTGTGTCTAGCCAGATTTTTGTACATATTTCAAAGCATCTCCATGTGCTCTTGTACCACTCCGGATCCTCTAGGTAACCCTGCACTTGCTTTGCGTACCTCTATGTAGCTGTTGCTTTCCTTATCCATTCTTCTTGCTAATACCACTGAACCAATGTCGGACAGTAGCTCCTTATGTCTGGACACTCCCCTCTAGTCGGTATAGTCCTCCAGTCTTCCTTCTCTACAGTATCTCCTTACTTCCCTTGGAAACTCTCAGAGTTCCTCCACTAACTTCAAAGTTGCATCCCTTCGAATCTAGCATCCTAACGGAAATTAATTTTTTTCATAGACTAGGAACATGCCTTAGCTCGGTCAAGGTTAGAAACCTCCCGTCTGCCATGCGGAATCGAATTGTCCCTTTGCCAACAACTCTGTTTGCCATGTTGTTCACCATCTGTACAAGTCCCTCAAATGCTGCATATGTAGAGAACATCTCTTTGTCTCTGCACAAGTGGTAAGCACTGCCTAATTCCAATACCCAATCTGACTTTTCATCTGCCAATGATGCTAGAAGAACATTACTTTCATCTATAGCTATCACTATTGTTATTGCTGTCTCTAAATACTGGTCATGTGCTTTATACTTTGGGTAATCCCTCTTTATATGTCCCTTTTGATCACAATACAAGCACGTAAAAGTGCAACCTCTCGGTTGTGTCCTCAGTTATCCTCTCCCAGTACCCTTGTGATGGCCTCTTCCTTGAATTCAATATTTTCTCTACTTTCCTACGAAATTAGGGCTCGCGAATCATCATTATCCACCGTATCCATCTCTCTCCTCTGCGCCTCTTCATTGAATAGGGTATCCATGATCATACTCGTAGTTAACTTCATATTCAGCACTGAATTACTGAGAGAAACCACCAATGTCTTCTAACTTTCTAGCAAGAAACTCAAAAGTAGTAGGGCTTATATCTCATCCTCAAACTGCAGGTCAACACTGGCCAACTGATTGACCGAAATTCTAGAACTCACTCGTATGTTCCGCCATTGTAGTCCCTCTTTGAAGCTTCAAATTCACAAGCCTTCTCATCAATAAGGTTTTGTTCTGAGATGTCTTCGCCTGGTACATCTTCTTCAATTTGATCCACAGCTCATAAGCACTCGTCTCTTGTACTACATTATGGAACACCTCGTGTCCAATACAAATCCTTACAGAATAGGATGTCTTTCATCCTTGGTTTTCACATGGCATAATTCGTCATTAAAATCATGATCATAGCTCCCAAACTATTCTCTATAATCTTATTTCTCCCAAATAGAAAAAAATATCAAAAAATCAACCTCGCGAATGTGTCCAAAATACCGAGAAACCTCAAAAAGGGCTAAAATATCAAAATTAAAAAATTTTGGGACCAAACTATCAAAATTAAAAAGTTCTGGGATCAAATTATAAATATCCAAAAATTTAAATACTAAAATATAATTTACAACAACTCTAGGGACCAATCTGTAATTAACAAAAACTCCAAGGATCAAACTGTAATTAAAAATTCTAAGGACTGAAACTGTAATTTACTAGAGAGAATATTCCTGAAATATTTCTAGCTTACGACATTGACGTGGTACTGATGTGGCACTGACTCAGCGCTGACTGAACAGCCGTGTGGCATATGTGCATGCGCGCGCATGTGCTAACGCGTGCGACGAGTGGCTAGCGCGTGTGACGCGAGTGATGGCCACCTCCTAGTGCATGGCGGCGCATGGCCAAAACTGAATTGACACGCTGATCTTCAGGTGACGCTTGGGGGTGCATCCGACGTCCGTT
>BRYF01000009.1:8427500-8430000 GCA_030159135.1 Actinidia polygama
GGAAAAATAGTGGAACCACTTCCAAATCCAAGATTCGGTTGACCGAAGTATGTTAGAAGCCAACAGAGAAACAAAGTGCTCTCTGAAAATGCAAAAGACTGACGACCGAAGTTTACATTCGATCGACCGAAAGAGAAAAATCCTCAATCGAAGTTCTAAAATCTTCAACAGACAAGATAAACAAGTCTTTGGAATTTCAGTGTATCCTCGATTGAAGTTTAAATTTGGACAACCAGAGTTTGAAAAGTTGATCTTGCACGTTCAAATCATGATCCAACGGTTGAGATTCAATCAAAATGGCTAGGTCAAAAGCATTAAATGTTGCAACAACTCTAATTTACTTTTGGCTTATAAATACAACTCTTTGGATTGTTGGAGAGGTATTGAAATGCCATAAATTTCTAGAATCATTTGTATTCAATACTTCAATCATTTTTTTATTCATTGTGAGTTTGATTTGTAAAAGATCAAAGAGAGCTAGATCACTATAGACAAGAGAGCTTCATTATATTCATATTCGATCTAGAGTTGGTGAGCTAGAGTTACTTCAACTATTGCCTAGTGTTGAAAGGATCACTATTAGTGATTGTAAATTTTCAAGAGAGAGAGTCTCTTGAAGACTAGAAAAGCTCTAGTGTTTGTAAAGGTTATCAAGAATACGCAAGCTTGAACATAGTGAATTTTCAATAAAAATCCTGGAGAGTGGATATAGGCCGAAATTTGCTGAACCACTATAAATCGTTTGCATTCTTTTCTTTCATCTCCTTTACATTTCTCATATATTTGTTTAAATTAAGAGTGCATCTTTATTATAATTATTAAGAAGATTTTAATTGGTCATTAATTCTAACAAACGTATTTCACCCCCTCATAGTTTTCTTTCTAGCTAACAAATGGTATCAAAGCAGGACTCTATATTTTTTTTTTGATTTAATAATCTAGAAGTTAAAGATCCATGATCGATGTCATAGGAACACATATGGCCGAAAACCAATCAATTAATAGACCTCTACACTTCTTTAGTAGCAACTATATATAACTACTGGAAAGTTAGAATGTGAATCTTTATTCAAGCAAATGATTATGCATGTTGAAACATCATAGAAAATGAGCTTATTGTATATACTAAAATAACAAAAAAAGGAGAGATTCCAAAACCTCAAAATAAATGGACACCTTAGGATTTAAATGATGTACAAGATAATGCAAAAGTCATTCACACTCTATATTGTGTTTTAGATGTAAATAAATTTAATCGAATATCTGAATGTGAAACGGCTAAAAAAATTTGGGATAAATTAGAAGTTACCCACGAGGGAACTAGCCAAGTTAAGGAATCGAAAATAAGCATATTAGTTCATAAGTATGAACTACTTAAATGAAAGCAAGTAAAACTATTTCTAAGATGTTTACTACATTCACTGACATAATTAATTATTTAAAATCTCTTGGCAAAGTTTATACTAATATAGAAATGGTTAAAAATATTTTTTGGTGTCTACCAAGGAGTTTGGGATCAAAAGTGACCGCCATAGAAGAAGCAAGAGACCTTACAAAAATGGGTCTTAATGAATTGCTTCGGTTTCTCATGACATATGAGATCACACTAAAAAGCTATGAGGAGAATGATGAAGTTAAAAAGAAAAGGAAAATTGCTTTTAAGACTTCATCATCACAAGTAAATAAAGAAATTAAAGAGGATGAAAAAAGTGATGAGAAAATTACGCTATTTACTAGAAGATTCAACAAGATATTGAAAAATGGCCAATTTTCTCGAAGACAAGGTAGAAGAAATTTCTCAAATAAGAAGAATCGAAGAAAGATCCCATCATTTGCTTCGAATGCAAGAAGCCGGGGCACATGAAGGTTGACTTCCCCAAACTGAAGAAGGATTCAAGAAGAAATAAGAAAAGCTCAAAAGAAAAAATTGAGAACTTCAAAAGAGCATTTGTGGCTTCGGAAGAAAGTATATTGACACATCCGATGATGAGTCAAGTAATCAAAAAAAGTGACAAACTTAATATTTGTACATTGCTAATCTAACTCATTTGATGAATTAAAAAATATTTATGATGAATTATATGAGGAATGATTAAAAATGACAACTAAGAATTGTATGCTAATAAAATAAATTTTTTTACTTATTATTGAAGTAGATGAATCAAATAAGCATGCTGAAAAATTAAATGTTGAAAATGACAAACTTAATGCTAAAATATTAAATTTAACTATTTTTCTTGAAAAATTCACCCAAGGACAAAAGAATTTAAACTCCCTATTTGGATCACAAAGATGTGTTTATGATCGTGTTGGGATTAGAACCAATCCTTCAAAGAAACAAAAACTATACAAAAATATCTTTGTAAAAGCATCTTCTCCTACAACACATAAAACTCCATGTACATTTTATAATATCGAGGGTCACACCATATATTCATGCTATGTAAAGAAATTTGCTAAAAATGGATTAAAAATAAAATGGGCCCCAATGTAAAATGCC
>BRYF01000009.1:8472500-8480000 GCA_030159135.1 Actinidia polygama
ACACACCTGACCCATCTGTTCTCACACAAATCTCTCTCCACCACCGCCCTCGCTCCACCGTCCCTCCCAACCCCAACTAGAGCCCTCCAACAAAACCCCCACCGCCACGACATCTCATTCCATCCAAAAATTGAATCTCCGAGAACCACCACCTCTCTCCCATTCAGATCTAACAAGTCCCACCTCCAAAATCACCTCTCAGCCTTCATTACCGAAACCATGACCACTCATCCCTCCAACCCTCTATCGAGACTACCTAAAGGCTAAACTCTACCATCCCGCAATCGACACCAACACCAACACCAACACCAACGCACACAGAGGTTAGAGAGAGTTAGATTGCCATGGTTGCAAATTTGAGTCACATGTACACATGCAATTGTTGGATGACTTAGTCAAATTGTTAACTTAGTCCCTCACGAGTTTGTTGAGTTAGTCAAATTATTATCTTAGTCCCTCAGGAGTTTGTTGTAGTCCTTATTTGTAGGAGTTTGTTGAGTCTGTTTTTTATTGTTCTAGTATTGCCTAGTATTAGCCTAGTTTGTAGGAGATAGTGGTCCAGTTTAGTTCCTATTTTTTTTTGGTGTTTTTCGTTAATGTTAAGCTTATTTATATAGACCATTATCTATTAGAATAAGATATGTTTTACCTCTAAGACTTATATATTTCCTCTTGTCCATCAGTTTCAACTTTCAATCCTTCAGATTGTAACAATGGTATCAGAGATATAGCAGCAGTTCTATTTCTCTATCACTTGTTTTTTTTCCAGCAACAGACAAGATCGATGGCTTTAGAAAATTTTGTGCAACTATTCATTCCTCGCTTTGATGGTCACTATATCATTGAAGCATGCTAATGGAGAACTTCTTGTGGTCCAAATAATACTGGCCGGCGATTATTTCTGGAGTAGCAGAACCAGTCGAGGGTGTTGAGTTGACCAACACTCAAAAGTCAGAATTGGAAGCACTTAGGCTGAAGGATTTGAAGGCAAAGAATTACCTTTTCCAAGCAATTGATCGTTCAATCTTGGAAACAATTCTTTGCAAGGACACTTCCAAGCAAATTTGGGACTCCATGAAGAAGAAGTATCCGGGGAATACAAGGGCGAAATATGTGCAGCTCCAAGCTCTTCGACGAGAGTTTGAGGTTCTTCAAATGAAGCCGGGAGAGTCAGTTTCAAAGTATTTCTCAAAGACAATGGCAATCTCCAACAAGATGCGGATTCATGGGGATAAGCTTGAGGATGGATGTGAGTACTGTTGAAAAGATCCTTTGTTCAATGATTGCAAAGTTTAGTTTTGTGATTTGTTTTATTTAAGAGTCCAAAGATATCGATACTCTTTCAATAAATGAGTTGCAAAATTCCCTTTTAGTCCATGAGCAGAAAAGCAGCAAGACAGAGGAACAAGCATTGAAGGACTTCTCAAAAAATCACTCTACACCAAGTAGAGCTGATAGAGGACGAGGTCGTGGAAGAGGTAGAGATAGAGGAGGCAGACAACACAATGATCGTGGAGTCTCAAGAGAATCAATTTCAAGGAAGGGGAAGAGGATGTGGAGGCCATCACTTAACATCTTATAGACCAAACCCGTAGACAAGTCCAACATTGAATGCTACAAATGTCATGGGTATGGTCATTATCAATCTAAATGTCAAACTAATTTTAATAAATAGAATGGAGAAAGAACTAACTTTGCAAAAAGAAAAAGAAAAAATTACCCTCCTTATGGTGTGTCAAACAAATGAGGACACTCATAAGAATTTATGGTACTTGGATACCAGTTGCAGCAACCATATGTGTGGAGACAAATTAGTCTTTTCTGATTTGGTTGAATCCTTTCGAAATACTATAAAGTTTGGTGATAACTCTACAAGATCTGTATTGGCAAACGGAAATGTTACATTCCAAAACAATGGGAATTCTCATTCTATCTCCAATGTTCTTTTTGTTCCATATCTAAAATCTAATTTGCTTAGTGTTGGCCAGCTTCAAGAAAAGGGATGTGAAATATCTATCAAGGATGGAGTTTGTCGAATTCAAGATGAAAAATTGGGCTTAATTGCTCAAGTGAAGATGACGGAAAATTGGATGTTTCCCTTGTATCTCTATCACACAACTCATTCATGTCTTGCTGCAAAAATGAAAATATACAGCATGGCTATGGCACTTTTGCTACGGCCATCTCAGTTTTGGTGGATTAAAGACCTTGTAGTAGAAAAATATGGCGGCAGGCCTTCCAGCATTTGAGTCCCCTTCCAAGATCTGTGAAGAATGTATTGTTAGCAAACAACACCGAGATGCTTTTCCAAAAAGAAAGTCTTCAAGATCAAATACGGTGTCGAAGCTAGTGCATTCTGACTTGTGTGGGCCGATCAAACCAATGTCATAGGGACGTAAATGATATTTTATATCGTTTATTGATGATTTTAGTCGACGAACTTAGGTCTATTTCTTGTAGGACAAATCAAAAGCTTTCACAGTTTTTCAACGGTTTAAAGCACTAGTTGAAAAAGAAGATGGCATGCCAATTAAATTCCTCCACACAAACCATGGTGGAGAATACAAGTCACAATAATTTAAAGATTTCTATAGCCAACATGGAATTAAAAGGCAGCTGACTGTAACTTATACACCTCAGCAAAACGGTGCGGTGTGCGAGAGAAAAAATCACACAATCCTTAATATGGTTCGAAGTTTATTACAGAGGAGTGGTCTCCATAGGAGTTTTTGGGCCGAGGCAGTTAACTAGGGCTTTTATATTTTGAACAAAAGTCCCACACTAGTTGTTCAAAATATAACCCCTGAAGAAGCATGGAATGGGCGTAGACCAGCTGTTGATCATTTTTGGGTGTTTGGGTGTATAGCATATGCCCATGTTCTAGATGAAAAAAGAAGAAAGTTAGATGACAAAGATGAAAAATGCATTTTTCTTGGTGCTAGTGATCATTCAAAGACATATAAATTGTTTAATTCTATCACTAAGAAAATTGTCATTAGCCGTGATGTGGTTTTCGATGAAGAAAAGACATGGTCTTGGGACCCAACCACTGCTGATTCACAAATTTCAGCAGTCTTTGATGGTGCAGATGATGAAACAACGCAACAGCCTTTATAACAACTTGATCCTCTTCACAATCAAGTTTCGACAACCATCGGTACTCAATTAGATTCTACAGCAACAGAATTGGAAGAGCAGATTGTTCTAGCAAGTGTTTTACATCCCCACCATGTTAGAAGGAGCCCCGCATGGATGTCTGATTATGAGGTAACTGGAATTGATAAGACTGAAGACCCACTTACACATTTTGCTCTATTTTCAGACTGCGGCCCTACAATCTTTCAAAACGCTGACAAAGAAGTAAAATGGTGGAAGGCTATGGATGCTAAAATGGAAGCCATTGAAAGAAATCACACTTAGGAGTTAACAAAGCTTCCAAAAGGGCAAAAGACCATTGGCTTCAAGTGGGTGTACAAGACAAAGTTGAAGGAGAATGGGGAGGTCGACAAGTACAAGGCGCGCTTAGTAGCTAAAGGCAATAAGTAAGAGTTCGGTGTCGACTACAAAGAAGTATTTGCTCATGTGGCAAGGCAAGATACAATCAGATTGGTAGTTGCATTGGCAGTTTAAAACTCGTGGCCAATTTTCCAGTTCGATGTCAAATTAGCATTCTTACATGGAGCTTTGAAAGAAGAGGTATTTGTTGATCAACTTCTTGGCTATGTGAAGTATGGAAATGAGCATAAAGTGTATAAAGTAAAGAAAGCTCTATATGGATTAAAGAAAGCTCCTCAAGATTGGTATTAGTCGTAAAGAATCTTATTTTTTGAAGAAAGGGTTTTACAAATATCCTTATGTACATTTTTTATGAAAATCGGGGCTGAAGGGAAAATGCTCATTACATGCGTATATGTTGATGATTTGAACTATACTGGAAATGATAGTGCTATGTTTGAATCATTTAAGAAGTCCCTGATGGTTGAATTTGAAATGTCCGACCTTGGAATTATGCACTATTTTCTTGGTATTGAAATGGTTCAATCTGCAGCTTGAATATTTATTTCTCAAAAGAAATATGTGAAAGAGATTTTAGATAGGTTTCAAATGACGAATTGCAATTCTGTGAGCACACCAACAGAGTTTGGTTTGAAGCTAACTAAAGATCATGATGGAAAGAAGGTTGATAGCACACTTTACAAGAAAATCGTGGGGAGTTTAATGTATTTGACAACAACAAGGTCAGACACAATGTATTATGTGAGTCTCAATAGTAGATACATGGAGAATCCAATTGAGTCACATCTTCTAGCTGTCAAGAGGATTTTTTGATACTTGCGAGGTACTATGGGTTTGGGGTTGTTCTACAAGAAAGGAGAAAGATTAGACTTGATAGGCTTCACTGATGGTGATTATGCTGGAGATCAAGATGATAGAAGAAGCATTTCGGGTTACGTCTTTATGTTGGGTTCAGGGGCTGTTTCATGGTCCTCAAAGAAACAGCCAATTGTCACTTTATTAACCAGAGAAGCTAAGTTTGTAGCTGCCACTTTATGTGCCTGTCAAGCTATATGGCTGAAGAAAATTCTTGAAGAGCTTTGTGTGAAGAGTCAAGGTGCTACGACAATTTTCTGCGCAATAGCTCTACCACAGTTCTTCATGGAAGAAGCAAACATATTGACGTGAAGTTTCACTTCTTAAGAGACCTCACAAAGGATGGAGTAATTGATCTCATCTATTGTAGAAGTGAAGACCAAGTTGCTGATATGGTCACAAAGTCCCTCAAGATGGTGCCATTTGTGAAGCTCAGAAAGTTGCTCGGTGTATGCACTTTGGAAAACCCTTTTTAAGGGAGGGCCCTCTACTTCTAATAAGTCTTAAATTGAATGTTTGTTTTGACATCAGTTTAAGGGAGGGATTGTTGGATGACTTCGTCAAATTGCTAACTTAGTCCCTCAAGAGTTTGTTGAATAGTTCTTATTTTTAGGAGTTTGTTAAGTCTGTTTTTTATTGTTCCAATATTGGCTAGTGTTAGCCTAGTTTGTTAGTGATCCAGTTTAGTTGCTATTTTTTTGTTTACTTTCAAGACTTATATTTTCCCTCTTGTCCATCAGTTTCAGTCCTTCAAATTGTAACAACGATTTGCACATATCAATCAAGCTATTAACAGTAGGATGCTCACTGGAGGCCAATGATGGTGTGACTGTCACATGCGATTTGCACATATCATTCAAGCAATTAACGGTAGAATGCTAACTGGTGCAGTGCAATGAAAGGAGTTGTGATGTTGGGATTAAGTTGGGATAGTTGATTAGTGAGGGGTTGTCAAAGTGGAACCGTGGGAGGGGGAGGGGGAGGTGGCAGTGAGGGAGAGGTGGGTTGGTAGATGGGGTTAGGGAAGAAAGTATTTTGGGGAATGCGTCGGGCAATTGGTGATTCCACGGGTCATTGTTGGGTTGGGTTTGGGTTGGGCAGCAGGACATGTGGCACCATATGGTACTAGGTGTTTCCACAAGGTGACACGTGACATTTTTCATCCTTGATTTAGATGACAATTAATAATTGATCCCCAATTGAAGCAATTCAATAGTACAAGAAAAAAATTTACTTTGAAGGCCAAAGTGGAAAAACATGCATTCTTAAAAGGGGCAAAGTGTATTTACCTTATATTTATTAGGAAAAAATTCAATGTATTGGTACACCAAAGACTTTATATCAATTTAGTGTTCTGACATAAAATGAAATCACTGAAAGTTGTGAGTTGGACGATTTTACCCCTCTTTCTACTGGAACGACGTTTGCTAAATGAAAAGTAAGGCATAAGTGCAAGTCGAATATGCCCTGTGTGCAAATTGGATATGCTTAATGGTTACTTTTCGCAGTGCAAGTCATACATGTTTCGGTTGCAAGTGTGTGCTCCGGGTGCAAGTCGGATATGCCAAATGGTTGAGTCAGACGTGCTTGTGGTGCAAGTCGGGTATTCCCTTAGTGCAAGTTATATATGCTTAATAGTTACTTTTCACGGTGCAAGTCAGGCATGCCTTGAGTGCAAGTGAGTTATGCCCTAAGTGCAAGTTGGATATGCTTAATGGTTATTTTTTGTGGTGCAAGTCAGGCATGCCTTAGGTGCAAGTTGGATATGACATGGGTGCAAGTTGGATATGTCTAATGGTTAGTGTGTCTAGGGTGCAAGTTGTGTGTGTCTAGGGTGTAAGTCAGATATGCTTAATGGGTTATTTTTCACGGTGCAAATCAGACGTGTCTAAGGTACAATTCGTGTGTGCTCTGAGTACAAATCGAATACACTCTAGGTAGAAATTGGATATGACTAATGATTATTTTTTGCGGTGCAGGTAAGGGATGCCTTGGGTGCAAATAGGATATGCCCTAGGTTACATGACTCGCTTTTTATTTTGCAAATGGCGTTCCAATAGAATGAGGGATAAAATCATCCAACTCGCAATGTAATTGATATTATTTTCAAGTCATCACCACCAGCTATATTTTTTTTATGTTAGACCATTGAATTGATATATAGTCTTGATCTTACCACTGGACTGAAATTTTCCCTAGTTATTCACCATATAAGCATTAGCAATTAATAGATGTCATGTTATCAAAAACACTAAGTTCTAAATCCTAAAGAAGAAGAGTACGTATAAATTTCTGTTGTTTTTTTATCATTAGATTCTAAGTTAAGTTGTAATGTGTTTCATGTGTGTAAAGTGATAGACACAAATTCTCCAAGAATATGAAAGGTATCCTGATAGAGAAAATTTTAATAGTAGTAGGATATGTTTGGAAGCGTCCAATGAGTGTCCTCTCTTTTCGATGCGGCAAGATAAACCACCTTCAAAGAACTTCTTGTGCTTCTTAGGTTATCGGATACAGTATAAAAGAAACATTACAAGCTTTGCACTCAATTCATCCTACAACACGTAGAGATGGATTCCAGTTTAATTAAATCTCTATAACTAGTTGATTCAGCTTACTTGATCAGTAAAATATTTTCTTGGAAGCTCCTCATCAACAGCATGGAAATCTAGCAACCCTTGCTTTCCTCTTCGGGCTTCAAGATAGCAGGAAACCCGTCCCCAACATTTTCTGGAGAACATTTTTCCAATGCTTCAATCGCTCAGTCAGTTCAGAAAGAGTGACAGGGAATGTAACTGTCCTTTCTGGATAAAGATCGCATTCAAAATCTTGCTTGTACTTTCCCACAAGTTCTAACATGCTTGTTCATAGCATCTACTGAAAGAACCTACAAATATCGGAAAGTCCTTATTGAGATACTGAGGAACTTTTGCACTAGTCATAGTTGAGTAGTTATAACAGTGGTGAAGCAGAATATTGATCGCATCTATTAGCCTCTCCTCTGACAGGGGAACAAACCTCGAACCAACTTCTGTGAGCAGAATCTTCAAAACGGGATTGTTCTTTATTAGTCGTCAAAGCTTACACATCACGTGGCACAACATCACAATAAAAAGCTAGTTCTTAAAA
>BRYF01000009.1:8495000-8497500 GCA_030159135.1 Actinidia polygama
CAAAGCATATCCAAGATTTCAAGCACAGAAGTGCAGATGAGTTGCTGAAAGGAAAGAAAGATTAGAAATGTACTAAAGCTGAATCAGGAAATCGGAAAGGTAATCGGAGATCAGTCAAAGATTTGTCACCAAAAATTGGAATGGTGGTCAGACATGCGATCGAACGGCAGCAACAAACGGATGGGAAGCACTTTCTCTCTCTAGAATGCTCTCAAAGGATCATGAACAACAATGATGGTTCACGCGCATGGAAGACAAATAGACCCCTATATGGAAGGTGAAGATGCGGGAAGGAAGCCAAAACGTGTCCTAGTGTGCACATCGGTTCACGCGCAGCCAACTACCTCCAAACCAACGATAGACGAGCACGTGATAGTTACCCCGCCGCGCGTCCTCACCAAACAAGCCCTAGGGGTGGGTGAGAAACCTCGGCACCAGTGCACCAACCAAGCATGCAGACTAATCAAACCTAAATGCGTGGCTTAAACAATATAGTAAAATGACAGACTCAAACAAGAGGAAAATAGCTAGCAGGCATCAGCGTGCTCGGCAAGCTACAAACTCGAAGGAGGATCACATCTAGTTCACATCACCTCGTCAAATATTGACCTAACTCATGCGAACGGAGGGACAATTGTAAGGGGATAAAATACAACTATGGAATCTAGCCTTACTAGGGCAGGAGCCACCACCGAGCTACCACTATGAAGAAAGTTTGGTGGCCTTACGCTAGAGCTCAGTCGAGACACCACCGAACAAACGCATTGTCTGAGCTAAAGCCACTATTACTCCTGAGTTGTCGCTATTTAGTAAGCTCGGTAGAGCAACCATGCCAAAGTTTGGACAAAAGGCAACGATTGGCGGCGATCCCGAAGCATGTCAGGGAACAGAAGGTAACTTGCACGGCGAAACTTCTTCTTACAGCCCCCATGCCAGGGATAAGACGTCGACAATATACTGAAAGGCCACCAGTCAGGCCCTATCAGCTTGGCTGGGTCAGCCACCTACTCATTTAGATAACGGTCGACGCGTATGAACACATGTCTAGCTCCAATCTATCCAGTGACAAGACAACTAGTGTCAAATCACGCGTTGAGTTGTGCCATATAAATTCAACTTTTATCACTCTAAAAGGTACGCGAATTCACTCTGGTGGAACATACTCTCTCTCTCTCTCTCTCTCTCTCTCTCTCTACATACATATTTCGATCATTTTACTTAAACTTCGGAGAGCCATTTTCCAGAAGCAGCTCCGGCGGCTGTTCTTACTATTTTTATGTTGCAGCTAGGCACACTGCTAACTATTGATTGATTGTAGCAGCTTGCACCGTCGCAAGACCACTGCCAGTGTTTATTCTCGATTTTCTTTTTCTCATTTCGTGAACTCACTCTCCACACATTTCAATATATTTAATGAGTTGGCTAGGCATTTGAGGCTGAGCTTTGCTCAACTGAAGCTCTTCTAGAAAAGCTTGCACAACTTTTGGTCTGCTTGCTTGTTGCTTCTTATGATAATCTTTTGGCAAGAGACCTTTCATTGGTTTAGCAAGTACTACCTGATCTTCCTTGTGTAAGGAAACCCAGACACTGGAAAACACCGACACCCACATAAGAGATGCGACATCTGCATTTGTATGTGCCAAGTCTGATAATGGAATAACGAGGTCAACCACCTACCAGATAACAAAAATCAACCCTAAATGAAATCAAACACTGGAAGAATGATCCAAAATTCACCAAATAGCACTGAAGATGGCCAGAATTGTAAACATAACAATGATCCCATCAAAAAAAACTCTTTCCAATATACCCGAAGTTAATTTATCACACAATCATTCTAATTTCAAATGGTCAAAAAATACTCGTGGAGCAAAAAGACAAAGTCCAGCAGACTAGCACACACAAAATTAGAAATCAACCAACTTGCAAAGATAACTTATAGTGTAAGATGCAAGAACCACAAACCAGCCACTTGTTCAGGAAATCAGAAATCAAACCAGCCATGGTTTGTCGTCCATCAAGACATGATTAAACAAAAATCAAATATAGTTATCTAGGTAGTAAACGAGTCAAGGAGTCAATAATCAAGTCTTAGGAAATTGAATGAAGGAATATTTGCTAAGAATCTAGGACGTAGAAATCATGTTGATGTGAAAATATGTTACCCATTTGGATTTGGCATGCCTCTTGGAAACCAAAATATCATCATAGTACTTCACCAAGCATTCTTCAACAATATACCAAGAACCATACTCTATAGAAGGTAGTAGATTTACTCCCACACTTCATACTTAAGACTTGCCCGATTGAATACAATTCCCAAAGGATCTCCAAGTTGTCCCATGATGTATTTCTCCGCATTTGGTACTAAATAGGCTGATTTGTTTACTAATGCTCCACAAACTTGAGTATATTTCTCACCAAGGGCATATCGGAAGGCAAATTTCAAAAGGATTCCCCAACCTTTGACTATATCATGTCTTCAACCTTTGGCTCTATC
>BRYF01000009.1:8580000-8582500 GCA_030159135.1 Actinidia polygama
TTTTAAAATAGAATTATTAATTGTAAACTTAAATCTTTAATTTTATAAAATAAAATGCAATTTATTAACGTATTTATAAATATTCGATCAAACTAATTTTGTATATGATTAATCTTCATTGTAGAACGATAGAATCCACATAAGGACGATTCCGATTATCGAGATAGTGTGGTTGAGAGATGAGATATGATTGAGAGTTCATCTAAAGAGGGTATTTAAATAATTTGGACTTCCCCAAAAAGAAAAAAAAAAAGTGTTTCTTTGCCGCCTTCAAATCCCACCCAAACCCAAACCCAAACCCAAACCCAAACCATTTTGCATCATCCAAAGCACATTAAAAACTTCATTTTCTTAACTCTAACCTCAAAAAAAATTCCATTCCCAAAGGCCAACAAATCCCACAAAATTCACTTACCAAATCACAAAGAAAACACACTCTTCACACACACTAAAAAAGAGAAACAAACATGACCTTAATCCCTATGTTCTTAATCAAGATAAGAATGGCAACACGTGACTGTGTATCCAATATAGGGGAAAAAGCAAAATTAATCAACGAGTAATAACCCCCCACGTGTACAGTTCCGATCTCTTCTCGTACAAGTTAAAGATCCGTATGACGTCAAATCAGCCAATCAGAATTCGCGTAAATCTTCCCCATTGATTGTTCCCCAGTATAAATAGCAAGAAGTACGTTCAAATTGACATCAAGCACTAAACTTCAGCTTACGAGTTACGAGTTACGTTGATTCGCGATGTCGGCCACCGGAGAAGTTGAAAATCCCGCCATCGAGCAGTCGGCGGCGGAGGTTCCTGCGGCAGAGCAGTCTCAGCCGGCGGAGAAGTCCACTGAGGAGAAGAAACCGAAGGAGAGGAAGCCGAGAACACACAAAACTGTCTCTCATCCTCCGTATTTTCAGGTAATTTACCAACAATTCTTCATCTAAGGTGTTAGATAAATTTTACTGATCACCTTTGAGGTCATTGATTATACACGATTATGCGTTGATTGTGTATTTTCTGGTGCAGTTTCGAGACTTGGTAACTTTTACACGGAATTTATCAGATTGTTTGTCTCTGATTTTTCACGTTTATGCGTTGATTATGAATTTTCTTGTATGATTTCGAGATTTGTTAAATTTACTCGGAATTGATCAGATTTTAGCGCACTGATTATACAAGTTTCAGCTAATTTGCTGCTTTTGTTTCCGAAAACTGAAAATTATGATCTAGTTGGAAAACAATTTAGCAAAGACAGATCCGAAAATGAACTCTTCATTTGTTTTTTGTTTTTCGCAAATTTGATCAAAATGTTACATTTTCAGATTATTCACCATGAAACTTCACTATGAAAAGCATAAAATTTTAATTGTTGCAAAACAAATTCACTATGAAACTTCAAAACTAAAGCATCTAGATTGGTCCAACGAATTTTTTGATTTCCAGATTTGTGTGTGAAATTTTAATTGGCAAAAAAAATCACGAAAAAATTGGAAATTAAAGCATCTGAATTAGCCGCATGAATTTTTCGAAAAGTTTCTATCAATTGAGATTGTTTAACAACTGTGCGTGAATTTGCGGTTAATTGATCCAGATGATCAAGGATGCTCTGATGGCTCTGAATGAGAAGAGCGGTTCGAGCCCGTACGCGATCGCCAAGTTCATGGAACAGAAGTTCAGCGCGGTGCTTCCCGCGAATTTCCGGAAAATTCTAGGACTTCAACGGAAGAACTCTGTCGCAAAAGGAAAGCTGATCAAGATCAAGGCCTCTTACAAGCTTTCCGAGATAGAGCAAAAGAAGCCCAGGCCCAAGCCAACCACAGAAAAAAGGACGAGGAAATCCGAGACGGAGAAGAAGGCTGCGAAGAAGAAGAGGACGAGGAAATCTGCCCCGGCAAAGCCCAAGCAGCCCAAATCCATCAGGTCCTCTGCGGGTAAGAAACTTAAGAAGGCGACGGCTTAAGCGTACGTTTATGATGTATATGACCCTTTGTTAGGTTTGTAAATGTGGAAATGTTCTCTGTATCTCTGTAGTTGAGGCAGAAGGTTTGCGGAGATTGGAACAAATGTTTTGCAATCTGCAACTTTTTTGTGCTAATAATGAAGTGAACTTTGCTAGTGCCCAAAATGCATGTTTACATCATTTTGTCCGTGGAATTCTTTCGGACCCTTTCAAAGAGGAGTATCTATCCAACCCAGGCCCAAGCCAACCACAGAAAAAAGGACGAGGAAATCCGAGACGGAGAAGAAGGCTGCGAAGAAGAAGAGGACGAGGAAATCTGCCCCGCCAAAGCCCAAGCAGCCCAAATCCATCAGGTCCTCTGCGGCTAAGAAACTTAAGAAGGCGACGGCTTAAGCGTACGTTTATGATGTATATGACCCTTTGTTAGGTTTGTAAATATGGAAATGTTCTCTGTATCTCTGTAGTTGAGGCAGAAGGTTTGCAGAGATTGGAACAAATGTTTTGCAATCTGCAACTTTTTTGTGCTAATAATGAAGT
>BRYF01000009.1:8597500-8600000 GCA_030159135.1 Actinidia polygama
AAGTATTGTGGATGAAACAACAATTAGAAACAACAATATGACACATTCCCGTTTAGCACTCTCGCACAAAAAACTAGTGCTATTAACTTAAACTAAAAATCCTATTTAGCACTCTCGCCTAAATAAATTAAAATAAGATATCATTTCATAAGAGATCACGTACAAAAGGGTGACATTGAACTTGAATTTGTAAGTATAAAAATGCAATTAGCTGATATTTTTACAAAATCATTAAGCGATGATCAGTTTTGCATGATTAGAAGAGAATTGGGATGTAACCCTATGTGTTGATCTTTGATAATTTACATGTTATTTGTATTTAATTGTGATCAACTTTGTGCAATTTATATTCATAAGTCATATCATGCATTTGCACAAACTTTTTAGATTTAAGTGTCGACACTCAAGATTTATATGTCGACACATAACTATAGAAAGTTTTACATTGAATTTTGAGACTCAAATGTCGACATTTTAACTTCATGTGTCGACACATAAAAACAGTGATGTAACATTAAATTTTTGAGCCTAAGATGTCGACACCTCATTTATAAGTGTCGACACATTATAACAGAAAGTTCACATTAAAGTTTTTAGTCTCAGGTGTCGACACCTTGGGTTGAGTGTCCCTTCTCTTTCTCATTCTTTTATTTTTTGGGTTTTGTTTTTTAAGACAGTGAGTACTGGACCGTTTGTTCGGGCACCAAAGCAAAATTTCCGGTGATAGAACCACCATAACCTAACCACTGATGGCACCACCACCACTCCGACATGTTGGATATTTTTATTTTATTTTATTTTATTTTATTTTATTTTATTTTATTACTTTGGTTTTTTTTTCAAATCTGGTGTTGAGTTTTTTTGATTGTTGCTACTTATTTTTTAGTTATTTGGGTGGTGTTTATTCAGGTGGATATAAAATCAGAGGAAGTCAAAATGATTAGAAATGGAGCAAGTAAAGAAATATGAACACAAAGCAGATACCTCAAAGGCTTTGAAGGTCAGACTTTTCTTGGATTTTATTCCTCATACATTTTGATTTCTTAGTTGTTTATATATTTGATTTGGTTTTGATTCGATGAAGACATAACTTTTTCTTGATTTTTTCTCCTCATCTTTGTTTGTTTACTCCTCACCCATGGTAGCAACACCCCCATTATTGGAAAAATTCGAAATCTCAGAATTCAGGCTATTCCGACACCATAGTAAGATTGAAGAATGACGGAACTCTACCCAAAAAGCGAAGCAAACAAAAGACCTTTCTCCTACGCTCCATGTTCGATGACGTAGACAAATATATCTCTGTTCAATTTGAGATTAACATGTTTAATTGTGGTGACTTTACGTTAGTTCAATTTTCAAAAATTTGAAATACCTTTATTTGAACTTAAAATTTACTTAGTTTAGACTTATTTCATAAAAATAAGGCCAATTGTATAAGATGTGGATGTGTAAAAATACAACATGAGACTTTGTACTGGGTTATATAATTTACCCAATATTTTAATATCAAGTGCCCTCAGGACACAGGCTCTTTCAAATTATCTACACTTTCTACGATTTTGTCCAAACTGATAATACTTTTTCAAAATTATTATACTTTTTAATTTATTTTTTATTTTGTAGCAATGTATCTATTCGTATATAAATATAATGTATCTTCTATCTGACGTTTATATCTTATTTATTTTTTAATTTATAAAGTTCTAACGAGTACGCCTAAATTTTTTTTTTGAGTATGTGAAGATGGTGAAGGTGACGAGATCGACGATGCCATCAACCAAAGAAATAAAAAAATCATGAATGGATTCTTTTTTATTACAACTAATTCTTAAAAGATTCTTGAAATGAAAAAGAAAAAAAGATTATTATTTCAAAAAAAATCCCCATATTGTTCTTATGTATTATGTGTAACTCGCAGAATGATAAATTTATTATTTCACAAAACAGTATAAAAAAGAATTATACATAAAAAAATATTAAAAAAAATATAGCAATGAAAAAATATTTAAGAGTGATATGTTTAATCCGGTTCAACCCACATAATCTAGATAGAGTTTTTAAATAGGTCATGATTTATTTGAGAAAAAGTCTAACCCACAAGATGTAGATAGGGTCTTAAATGGGGTCAGAATTTATTTGAGCAAAGTCGAACCCATGGAATATATATAAAATTTTTAAATAGGTCTGGATTTATTTGAAAAAAAAGTCCAGGCCACAAGACTTGGATCTCAAAGCTCCTTTAAAAAATAATTAAGTTTATCATATCCAAATTTATGCATGCTTTGTGTTGTTCGTGTACACCATCTAAGTTTATCATATGATAAAATAAAACTAATTTACTATGATAAAATTATCGTTTATGTACATAAGATCGAAATTCAAAAACAATGAAAATTGTTTATGATAAACATATATTATAAAATCGCATAAAATATGGATGTAATCAATATGTTATTCTCTCTCTTTGTTTCTCTATATAATTAATTAGGTCAATCTC
>BRYF01000009.1:8645000-8647500 GCA_030159135.1 Actinidia polygama
ATTTATAAAATTAATTTCATTTTGGTTGTTATAATATCAATTTGATTGCTATCGTTTTTATTAGTAGTAGTGAGCTCTGAGAGTTTTCTAAACACAAATATACCTTGCAATAATAAACAATTTAGATATGGATGTACTAAGTTTTTTAATTTTGTGGACGTTATATAGATCTTAATCCTAACAAACAAAATTGAGAATTAAACTTTATAGTCCTAATTACGCAATTAAGATTTTGGCTCTTAATTAAACTTTAAAATTAGTCACTTCATACTAACGTACTAATCACATGAAGTGAAGTTACTATACTATTATTTTGGTGTGAGACATACAACTCATGCGAGTATAAAGTAATTGATGAGATATTTTATGAAATATTCCTCCTTTTATTCACAATTTTTTTTTCTATTTAACTGTGAAACTATCACATTGTCTCAATAAAATATTTTTTGTCAATTGCTTTAACAGATCACATCACTTGGCATTAAATCAAGAGCATATCCATTGAAAATAATAAAAAATTACATGTTAAAGTGTCTATGTATATAAAAATATGACTCAATTTAGTTTGCAAAGTACTAAGTTAGCTAGTGAATACAAAGAAATTCCACTGCACTAGTTAAAATCAACTAGCTAACTTGTTAATATATTATTGGTCACAACCAACCATTATCCATCGAACCCCATACAACACTCACTCCACTAATTTTTATACTATTTTATAAAAAGTGGAGCCCACAAAAGTTTACTAAAGTATTAGCTAGAGTTAGTTTACACTCTAATATTTGACAATTTTAATTTATTTACGAACATGTGTAATGGAGAATAAAATATTAATATAACTTGTTAACTACCTAACATCTTACGTTAATATACTCCTGTGCAACAAAGATGCTCTAAATAGTTAAAATGAGAAACATATAATAAATCAAGGGACGTAGAAAAATGTAATACTTAAAAGGCTAAATTGGAAAATCAAGGCATTTTTTGTCAATTAAACTAGATGGATAAAAATCATTATTTTATTAAAATTGAGAATAAATAAAGTTTAGTGCCAAATGAGAATCAATTAATAATTAGGGAATACGAAGTGTTATTTATACAAAAAGAAAATTATAAGATGTGACTTGGCACGAAAAATTGTGGCTATTAGACCAATGGTTCAAATCTACTAAATAATTGCAGCCTAGGCACTGTACCTTCTAACCAAAGACATATGTCCCTACATTGCAAATGCATTCGTATGATTTATTTTATCGAGGTGCCCACGTGATAATGCAGTCGAAAGCATAAGTGTTTGGGAAATTGCAGCGCCCCGCTGTAATTTTTGGGCTCCCGATTTGCTGTTCTAAGTTTTTTGTCTCAAAATTCTATCAATTGTTTAATCTGCTGCTACATGTAATCTTGTTATTTCTCATTTATTGATTTTAATCTCTGTTACTTTATATCCCTCCATGGAGATTAAAATCAATAAATGAGAAGCAATAAAATTACATGTGACAACAAATTAAGTAAGAGGACATAATTTGGGAAAAGAAAACTTGAGATAGCAGATTTGGTCCCGTAGTTTTGTAGCCCTTTTGAACCCCACGATGTTTAGGAGCATTAATTGAGGGTGGGACGTGGAAGGGATGGGGGCGGCAAGTAAGGTGAGGAAGTGAAGAGTGATGATTAGGGTCGGATTCAGAAAATATTTTTAATGTGGTTAAATTCGTAAAAAAAAAAAATTATGGTGTTAAAATTGTATTTATGATATATTTTAGAAATAAATTATTAATTTTGTGGGTTTAAAATTGTATGATGAAATTATATTTATTACAAATATTCAAGAATTAACAGTGTAGTTTTTTTTCCAGTGGGGTCAATTGACCTCCTTTCTATTCATCCTGGGGATGACGGCAATATATGTATAGTTGTGTGCGATGTTTTTTTGAATGGATGGTCACTTTGTATGCTAGCGATGAGTGGTTATGATGATAGACGAAAGACTAGAGATGAGGACCATGAAAGAAGAACAAAAGAAGAGTGAGGTAGTGGTGGCTGGAGTTGGTAAATGATAATGGTGGTGGGCAGTGGTGCATGGTGCATGGTGCTATCAAAGAGAGAGAATGAGAGGTAAAATGTCCATGTTTCCTTCTCAAAGTAAGACTCCATAATTTTCATGCCTTTGATATTATTTTCCATCATTAGATTTGTATTAGACTTCAACTCTTGAGCCCATTGAAACACAATTATTTTCTCAAATATCACTGATATGAAATTTCCCCATTAGACAAAAGCAGTGGGCCTGGGTCCGTAATCCCTCCTACTTGTTGGCCTCTTTTACTAGTTCCACACGTATTAAAAGAGTATCCATTTACTATAGGTGTGCACACGGATCAGGTTGGATCGGTTCTGAGTTGGTTGTCGGTTCTGAGTCGATTCTGGGACGGTTCTGAGCAGCATATGTAATAATCGAGTGTGGTGAGTGCACTGTATGTCTATAGGATCGGTTCTAGACTTC
>BRYF01000009.1:8745000-8750000 GCA_030159135.1 Actinidia polygama
AAAATATGCTAATTCTATAAATTAAAAATAAAGATTAAAATTTCTTTGTCATATAAATGTTAATATTTTTTGGAATTCTATAGTCATAAACATAAAAAAAAATAAACAATATGTTTACTTATATTTAATATTTTAAAAATCGAATGCTACCCATCTTATATCTATTGTTTTAAAAATTGGACCAAACTAGTAAGTTGAACCGGTTAGCCTGTCAAACGGTATTGAATCTGGTTCATTTTTCACACCCAAACTATTTTATGTAAAATCGGCCTATTTAATCAAAATCGCGATTAAACCACTATCTCATACGAATTGGTGCAATTCATTTGAACAAGACAATTTACAAAAATTTGAACTACAACAACATAGCAAGACAAACAATAGTATATTGTTGTGGTCGTCCTTCGCTGGTTGTTTATCGCCTAGGCACAATAGGCTATATTGTTTTCTTTTGTAGTATTTCACCGATAAGAAATTCTAGACAATATAATAAAATTTTCACTTTTGCATTCAACAACAATAAAAATATTTTCTATCAGAAGCAAAAGGATTTGTAGCCTTCTAATAGAACATAGTCACAATAAAAAGAAATGATGCTCTTTGTCAAATTATGTGTAGTGTATTTATTATATTTTTATTTTGTATAATTAAAATATTAAAAATAAATTAGGTCTTTAAGTTATTTTCATTATAACTTTAATATATAAAATTGTAATATATATTAAATTTGTTAATAATGTATTATGATGTCACGGTTCAATTTTGATGACGTTAAATCGGCAAAATCACCAGACAATTTAAAAAAACTTTCGACTGTAATGTGTGAAAAATAATCAATACATTAATAGTTATATTTTACATACGTTTTAAACAAAATGGTAAACTGAAATTCATTAAATAGAAAGTCTTGAACTCAGTCTTTGCTTTCCACCAATGTGAGATTAACATAGTTGACTTTCAATGCCATTTCAGCAAATCAAAGCAAAAATTCTCTCATTTATGCTAAAGTTTGATTTCTCTCGCATTCAAATGATGGATTAATTTTATTAAAAAAATGGTTGATTGTTAGGATATTTATTGAAAATAGTCACAATGATAAATATTTTTTTAGTTTTTATTAAAAAATAATTGTTGTATGATACTTCTTTGTTAAATTATGAGTAGTGTACTACGGATGTTGTTATGTTTTGAAAATAATTTTTTTTTAAAATAAATTAGGTCTTTGTAGTTATTTTTCTTATATTTTTAAATATTGGAAATTCTATTAAAAAAAATTAAATAACAATTAAAATAAAGACAAAGAGTTTATGAAAGAACGTCAAATAGCAGAGAGAAAATATAACTTTTATGCCACATGGTGCCACACTACATTTGCTTAGTATATAGTATAGATAAATAATTAATATTTTACGCAATTACAATTTGATTTTGTTGACCTATGTAGGTCCCTTTACTACATTTGCTTAGTATATAGTATAGATAAATAATTAATATTTTACGCAATTACAATTTGATTTTGTTGACCTATGTAGGTCCCTTTTTTAATTTGTTTAAAAATTGGACTGGACCGGACAATTGAACCAGCTTTTGAGTCTCAAACTCATACTCATTTTCATTTTCTAAAAAATCGAGAGTATCCAAGGAAAATTGATACAAAAAAATAGTTTAACTATCAAATCAACAAAATAGATAGTGCTTTGTTGTTCTCTTAAATAATACGATTTGCAAAACTTTTCGACTGTAATACTTGGAAAACAACTAGTAGATTTAATAGTTGTATTTTGCTCATAATTTATACAAAACAGTAAATTAAGAGGCATTAAATAGCAGCGCGAATGAGCCGTTTTTAGAATGGATAAGAAGTGGTTTTCACAATTAATGTTTATAGAGTGGTTTTAGAATTGCTATACTTAGTTCCTCCGCGTGACGATAGTAGTCCCAAAGTTGATTAATTTGGATACAATTTTACTTGTAATTGCATACCATATGCGGGGTAGAGCTGAATTTTTTCAAATAATTTAACTCCATATGATACGGTTTCATCATCGCACGTGACATCAGGATCTATTTAATTAGCAAGAGAATGATAGAAAGAACAAAACGAACTTTTTAAGGATTTATTTAGAGAAAGAATAGTGAAATATGAGATAAAGTAAATATTCTCGCATCAACCACATATGCATGAAAACTTTTCTAAAAAAAATAAAAAATTAAATTCTTGCCGATAAACTACAATATAATACTTCAATTGTAAAGAAAAAAGTAGATAAAAAATACGAATCTTGTATTTTTTTTCAGGATTATTTATAAGCGACAAGTTTAAATAGAGGGTGTTTTTCCAAGTTTTTTGTGTCACAATTTTTGTTTTGTGGTTATGGAAATTTGAAGAATTAACAAAAAAAATAATAATAACTATTTAAAAAGTTTAATTTTGATGTTTTTCAACTTTTTCTTTTTAAATAATTATATTTTAACATAAGTTCAATTACAATAAATTAATGATAAGAATCTTTCGAGTTTTCTACAAACAAAAAGTTTTTTTCTTTTTGACAACTAACTTGCCTTTGATTTTAAATTTCTTATTTAACTTCCGATGAAAAGGAAAGGAAAACAAAAAAATTAATTTCCTACCGAACCCATCGGCCAGATCTATTTGTTTTGAGAGTGGTTTCATACCTTTTTTTTGACTAATTAAAACATGATTTACCTACCGCATTGATCGCCGCTCTGTCGGGTCGTTCACCCCTCTTCCCGCTCGTTTCTTTCGAATTTTCCCATGAAAACTATACTCCTTATTAATAAAGTAGCAAAAGGAAACAACCCATATGGCCTCTTCTGTCTGTTCCCTCTTCTTTCTTATTTATTTATTTATTATTATTATTATCTCTTTTTCTTCTTTTGATGGTGAAAAATCCTTTGTACTACAACTGGATAGGATAGACTGCACACTGTTTTTTATTTTTTGAGGAGATTGGTTTATTTTGTTTCTATTATAATGATCTGGTTTATCTGAGATTCAAAAAATGCATGGAGTCTTGTTTTAGGCTCATTTTGGTGATCTAAAACGTTCATATTGTGAAATTTATCGTTAACACCAATACTGAAAAATATCACGTCGATCTGGCTCAGATTAATAATCATTTTGTATTATTTTATAATTTAATAAGTGTGACACATAAAATTATTCTCATTTATCTATATATAAATTGATAATTAATCTATATTCGATTAATATGAGTTTTTATGGAGTCAAAAATACTTGAGTTCAGAAATTGACTGCGGATTCGTTTTATAATCATCCATTTGCTTCAATATTAGCTTCTGCATTCCAATATCGAATATAATTTTCTATATCTTTGCTTTTCTCACCATAAATCCATCCCCATTTCCACAATTCAAACACAACCTTAAAAAACTCAATTGAGGTGCCTTCTACCCAACCCAAGGGGGCAGTTAGGGGGGACTGTTACTCAAGGTTTAAATTAGTATATCATTAGTTTATAATAACAAAACAAAAATAATAATAAAAATATTTACACACACAAATTAAACAGATTCTCATCACGATAGTAATTTATATTTTTATATTATATAAACTTATTTTAATGGTGTAAACGGTTATAATTTGGGTTGCAAATAATTTTAATTATTATTATTATTATTATTATAATTTGAGAGTTTTTAAAATTCTTTATGGTGTAATTCTCTTCTATGCCTCCCTTGGATCCATATCGGAGCAAATTTTGGACTCAAAACACAAAAACAGTTTTGAGTAGTTTTCAAATCTTAGAAAGGCTAAAAACAAATTTTAGGAGATTTTTTAGAATCCAAAAATGCGATGAAAATTGATTTTCAAAACTGGGTTAGAGGTGCTTATAAGCAAAAGCAGTCTAAACAGAAGCCACCAAAGGCACTAGAGACTAAAATGCCCCACTAATTTAGAGTTATTTCGACCATTTCCCTTCATAACAAAAAAAAAATATTTTTTTTTTATTAAACGAAATGAAGACCAAAATGAATGAATTCACATAAAAAAGTTACTTTCCAACTTTAATTCATACTATCATAGTCGTAGCAAATAAATTTATTAGTTTTTACTACAAGCCAAAATTTATAATCTTCAATATAATTTTTATCCATAATCAAAATGTTAATTTCAAAATTTATAATAAACACTCCATCATCTTGTGTTTGGATGTAGTAGCTATTTGAAAAGGAAAAATAAGGAAGGGGAACAGATAAGAGTGGCTAAGTTTGTGTATACATTTTGCATGGAGTAGTGCTCTATGAGTATCCCAATATTACACTCCAAATGCACACCTGGGTGAGGTGGGCCATTTGGATTGGCTGGGTGTGTGGGGTCCCCCCAATCATGTCAGCCAATCCAAATGCTCCGCTTCACCTAGGTGTGCATTTGGAGTGCAATATTAGGATACCCATAGCATTTTCCTTTTGCATGTGATAAAGTCCTTTTATTATTATTATTATTATTATTATTATTATTATTAGTTGATAACTATGTGCTAGACAAATTTTTGTGCCATTAAAGTGGATTTGAAATTCTAGAAGGAAACAATATCATAGTATTTATGTGTAAAACCACAATAATTGAGTTGAGATTTATGGAGAGAGTGTCAGACTGATAAAGTGCTGTTTTGAAATTTTGAAATCAGGCCCAGCCGCCCAAATTGAGTTACCTAATTTAAATTTGTGCTAATTTAACTGTTTTAAATTTATGCGTTTTCTTGCTTTTAATAAATATTTTCACTATTTGATTTATTTATTTATTTATTTTTAGTTTATCTTGATGAGAGAGTTTTTAAAATATAAAAAAATATTAAAAACTAAATAAATTAGTTTATTTCAATTCAAATTTGACTTTTTAGTCATTAGTAAATTATTTTACCAAACTAGATCAATTTTTATATATTTTTTAGTTCACCTCATCAATAGAAATCGAAAAAATCACAAAATTAGGGTCAAACATTAAAAAATTATTA
>BRYF01000009.1:8802500-8805000 GCA_030159135.1 Actinidia polygama
ATGCATTAAAATATGTAAAAATAAATCAATATCCAGGAAAAATGTGAATCATTGGCTAGCTAACTAAAGAAAGGTTCTGTTTGATTAATATTTCATAAATCAATATCCAGGAAAAATGTGAATCATAGTAAAATGAATTTTTAGAAATTTCTTTTTAGAATAAAAATATTTATTGTTTTCATAGTTGTTCATTCTCTAGTGAAAATGAATTTTTAGAATTTGAAGTCATGTTTATAATATTTTTTTAAAATATGTTCTTTATTAAAAAAATTCATTTTAAAAACCATTAACCAAACAATTGTTCTACAAAACTGATTTAAAAATTGAGCATTAGCTAGCTAGATGGATGGCAATGGGACAAATTGTAACGGGTTGGCCTAAACGATATCCTATCCCAATTAGGAAAACCTTCTTTCATACTCAATTCTAAATATGTGACAGGGTAATGGTACAAATCGCAACCCATCCAACCCCTCTTAGTATAATTTGTTTTTTTTTAATTTGTTTAATTTTAAAATTATTATTGTAAAATGAAAAATATAATAAAATTATATAACTATAATATTAATGTATACGGCCCATTAAAACTATCAACATATGTAACTTTCCATAGAATTCATAAAAATAATTTTCTTGAATAACATCTTAAAAAATAAGTTTAATAATAAAAGAAATTTCATACCAACTAAAGGGAAAAATTATGGTACACACATATTAAAAATATGTATAACAAACTAAAGTTATTTGAATAATTCGAGTGAATTTTGAAAATCTCTTCCATATCTCTCCTCGACCAAACCTGGATTTATATATTCCCATTCTGTCTACTAAAGATGGGTTTGAAATGGGTTCTCTCTAGCTAGCCGGAGGCTGCAAGAAGCTAAAAATGGATGTGTAGATTAGGGCCTACTGAAGTAATTACGTGTTCGCCTGTATGAAGGTAGGAGTTGATGGTTGATAGTTTGAAGATATTAACGTTGTTGTTGCAGCTGTTGCTGTTGTTGTTGATCACAGTCATAGGTTGAGTCACATCTTTCTTACACGCTTTTCACAGCCATTTCAAACTGATGGGCAGTCTGACAAAATCTTATTTTAAACCTCCAGCCCAAGTGTGTTGGATACAGTATAAGCATTGTTGTGGTTGAAATTTGAGTGAGCAACTAACAGTTAATATTGTTTTTTTTTATCTCGGTATTGGACCTCAGCAATAAATTGGGCGACCTGTGCAGGTAAACAAAAGTAAACGACTGGGGCGAGACCGCTCAAAATCCTTTCGGCGTGCGAATCAGATCAAGACTAAGATCAACAGGGCAAAGTATAAAATATGAATCTTCGGAGATAATGCACTATGATGTGTGTATTGAGCGTATTCAATTGTGTACCTCATAATGATGGGAGAGCGGCCTTTATATAGATGGGGAGATATGCTGACAGGATGATATACCTCTGGTTTAGCACTGTTCAACTCCTCATATCCCCTTTCAATGGTTGTTCTGACACAAGAATCATGTGCAATGTCCAAAAACAAGAGGTCTCTATGACGATCATTCGATTGAGAAACCACTGGCCGAAGCTCCTCGCGGGCCTCTAGCAATCCCTGAATATACCATATTTATTTGGGTAAAAACAGATCTTAATGGCAAAGTCAGATGTCATACCCCGTAACCCGGCTATGCGGATTAATGACACGTGACCGGTCGGTAGCCTGGCTACCAAGGCCGACATACATTAAACTGGTTGAACACTTGTGCAAAATCATTTATAATGATATAAATTTGTGAAAATGTCACAATACGAAAAAAATAAAAGTGTGGTTGACATTATAGAATTGTGTCTAAATCTCATATACATACATGGCCTTCTTGAGGCTACTACGATAGTATCATAACATCGATAAAAAATATGGGGTCTACCCCATCTACAAAACATCATAAGGTCCTTGGACCACAAAACTATAATCTATCTGATATCTTCCTCTTAAGACTCGTTGGATTGGCTTCCTGAAAATTGTTTTAAAAAAATATAAGCTAATTGCTTAGTGAATAACAATATTGCATGAACGTGAAAATACCATGGATCATTAGCATAACATGCATATCTCGTTTGAAACCATCATGTAAACATACCCAAATTTAGAGCAGCCATGTATGTCTAAATTGGATATGGGCATCGAACCCATAGTCCATACCCATACCCGTGTCATATCTGTCGAACATGAGTACTTGGTGTAACACCCCGCATCCGTAAATCCCATTAATTACGTATATTATGACGTGTATAATAATTAAAGGAAGTAATATAGGTTTAAGGGTCTAAATGAACCCATTTAGGTTAGCCAATATTCAAAAGTCCTAAACTTATAAATTCTGCCCAGGATCCTTCTTAGCGTTCGAACGCTAGGATGAGCATTCGAACGGTCGAGTATTTTGCCTAGGCGTTCGAACGACCATTGACAGCACATTTGGAACGTTCGAACGGTAAGACCAAAAATCCAAATTTC
>BRYF01000009.1:8820000-8822500 GCA_030159135.1 Actinidia polygama
GGCGGAGGGTGATGGTAGCTGGGTAGTGGAATGGTGGAGGAAGCAAATGATGACGACAGTGGTGGTATTGGTAGGTGAAGGGATGGTGGTGGTGGCGGTGGCGGTGGTGGCGGCGGCGACGGCGATAACGGTGGTAATAGTGTTGTTCGAATGGTGATGGTGGTGGTATTGGTAGTTGAGGGATGATGGTGATGGTAGTGGAGATGGAGGGTGGTGGCGGTGGGATGGCCATGCTCATTGTAGTAGTGGCGGTGACAACAAAGGTGGTGTGAGGGTGGTAGTAGCGATGAAGGTAGGCCTCATGTGGTTATATTGATTACTTATAAATTAAGTAACAATATTGCTACTTAAATTTTTTATAACTTTTACACTAAATTTTTAAGAAGCGCACAATTTTTTAAGTAATGAAAAATAGTTATCAAACGAACTCAATTCATTTTCATTTAATGCATTCAACATCAAATGCTTAATTAAATTATCAAATAACCCTTTGTTAGTTTAAGTTATAATAAATCAAACTATAGAGTTTTGAGTCTCTATGTTATTAGGAATGACTTAATCAATTATTTCTTGCAAAAAAAAATTAGAAAAATGACATTTTTTAAAGTTGTCAATCTTTAGAAGTCTTAATCGAGGTATGACTTATTTTCAAGTTAAATATTCAACCTAATTTTTAGAGTTTTGTTAGAAAATGAGTCCTAATTGCATAATTAAAGGGTGATAACATTGAAAGATATTTTTTTAATTTTTTGGCAAGAATTAGTTGGATATGCCAACTTTAACGAAATAGAGACTAATAAAGGGTTTAACTAATGACCAAATCAAAAATTTAAAGTTTTTTTTTTATAATTAAAATTATAAAGTTTAATTTGTTATTGAGGTAAATTTTTTATTTTTTTTACCGTCACCCTAGTTTAATCAATCTTGAGGGTTTGTCTCCCTGTAAAATAAGTTCTTGTGTTTTTGGGTAGAGGGCGTCAAAATGAAAAAAAAAATTCAAAAAAACTTTTTTTTAATGATTTTTTTTTCCTCTTGGATATGAAATGTTGGTAATGAAATTGGAAATATAAAACTTTGACCTGTGTCTGGTTTTGTGAAGAAGGAAATAAAAAGAAACTAAACGAAAATGACTAATTTCTTGGTAATTTTGTCTTAACTAGTTAAAAGACACGTGCGACGTACGTGAGCTCTTTTATAGGTATTGATAGTTTGTAATTTCTTATTTTCCTTTTCTTAGGGGAGCGTAAATAATATGACTCAAAGTGCATACATGCTTTTATGAAACTCACATAATCACATTTTAAAAAAAAAAATCACAAAAGTTTCACTATTTTTTTAATAAAATATTAGAATTTCGCACCGCTAAAGTTTTGAAGAAGTACCTTTTGATTAGTTAAACTTCTAGGATTTATTCAATTCTCCAACAAGATTTCCTTTTAATTACCTGAACTTCTAGGATTTATTCAATTCTCCCTCCAAAATTTCAGTTTTTCCTCTTCTGTCCCAAAATTTAAGTAAACTTAGCTTTAGACATTTGCCTCTCAGTAAAACCATAATTTAAACATGACTCAAGCTCCCAATCTAAATAGGGTAATTTCCTTATTCAAGAACCATACCTGTAAGGGGACAAATTATATAATGACATGATCTGGCTTTGCTAGGGCAGGAACATCCGCTGAACTATCACTATAAAGTAAGCTTGGTGGTTCCCTACGCCAGAACTCGGCGAGGACACTATTCAACGCTGACCTTGCTATCCGTCAACTATCGTTGCTCGGTGCCCCTCTGCGTCAGAGCTCAGAGCAGTCACTACCAAACAAATGACCGTTCGAGTCAAGGCCATCGTTACTTCTGAGGTGCCGTTGTTTAGTGAAGCTCTGAATAATAATTGCGCTGAAAGCTTGGACGAGAGGCAACGGCCGACGAATATCCCAAGGGATGTTTGGGGATAGAAGGTGACTTGTGCGTCAGAGTTCCTTTTGATAGCCCCCACGTCTGGATGGAGACGTCAGCAGTTGATCATGAGCTACTAGCCACGCCATAGAGGCATAACTGGGTCAGCCGCCTACTCACTGACACAGCAGTCGGCGCGTACGAGCACATGCCGAGCTGCAATTTGTCGAGTGACAACACATCTAGCGCGTCGAGTCACGCGCTGAGCTAAGATACAAAAGGGAACACTGTTATTCTCAAGGAGATACATGCAACCTTTCTATTGAACCATACACATACTTTCTCTCTCTAAGTTTTCGGGCGTCTAGCTTGATCGTCGGAGGTCCGTTTTCTGGAAACAACTCTGGCAGTTGGTCTCACTGTTCTTGTGATTGCAGCTAGGGCATCGCAGGTTAACCGGACGAAGGGTTAAAGCTACCTACGCAGTCATAGAACCGCCGCAAGTAGCTATCCTTGATTTTTTCTCCTCTCATTCTACGAACAACAACCCCACAATACCTAAGCATTAACAAGCGAAAAGAAATCAACGAGAATCCTAGCACGAGTA
>BRYF01000009.1:8960000-8965000 GCA_030159135.1 Actinidia polygama
AACACATGTTTGGAGATGACTTCTATGCTTCTCAGCTCCAGGTCCTCTCTCTCTCTCTGATATATAAAAGGAGAACCTAGTTTAATACTGTATTGATGAAGCTCCATAACACTTTTTGTATTCCAAAATTACCTCTACCCAACTACCCAACTTTCGATTTCAAATTTCAATAACCACTTCAGTTTTTTATCTTTCCCTCCATAAACTCTATTAAATTGCTTAAATTTAAATTTAAACTACTTAATCTTCGATTCAAACCCTTAATTTGATTTCTGGGGTTTCAATAAGCACAATCATTGGGTGTGCACAGTCTAGTGTAAATAAAACCACATATATGTGTGCATTTGTGTGTTACTAAGTGGTATGATGGGTGAAACAGGAACAGAGAGGGCCTTTGCAAGATACTATTACCTGACAGTGATGAAGAAGTTCTTATTGATCAACAAGATAGATCAGCTGATAGCTCCGCCGGGCATGGAGATTATTGATTATCTTGAGACACCGTCCTTTTGCCCACCATGGATTACTGAAGAAGAACTCCAGGTCTATGCCGACAAGTTCCAGGAGTCTGGATTCACCGGAGCTCTCAAATACTACCGCGCCATGGATATGTGAGCAACAATTCTCTTAACTTCGATCACAGACTTTGCTACAAAACTAATCATAAATTTTCGCAATTTGATAGAGCCATCGGGCTTGTGTGGTTTGGTGAGAAAAGATTAAAAAAATGAGAACATAAATGGCGAAAATGAAGAGAGAGAGACTCATTTTCTCACAAAAAATGACGGGATTTGATGTGAAATGAAAGTTGTCTTCCTCATAATACTAAGAGTGCCATCAAAAATCCAAGAGGTTGGCCTGAGACTTGAAAGCCTACTTCCTTCCAAGGTCTAAGGTTCAAAACCTCTCAAGTGCTATCAATTCCTATTGCTCTGGCTTTAATCGGGGTCCCTGTTAGTGGCCGGTGTCTCTCGGATTAGTCGGTCCTTAAGCCGAATACTGAGCTATAAAAAAAATAAAAGAGTGCCATCAAATTACAAAGGAAAAGAAATCACATGCTTATCCTCAGGAACTCATCACACTTGAGATATTAGGAAAACACACAACTTTCTCTTTCTCATCAAACACATTTCTTTCCTTTTCTCATCCAGTTGGGAGACTACATAACTTTCTTTTTCTCAACTAGTTTAGCAAACAGACTCGCCTGACTAGAATTAATGGGCATCATCAAGATGAGTGTGACAGAACATGAAGACGCTTCTCGCCTCTGCTGCTTGTCACACAAAATAAAGATGGAACCTAACAGTGCAAATATTGATATTGTGGCAGCAATTGGGAGCTACTTGCACCATGGCAAGGGTCATAAATAACAGTTCCGGAAAAGTTAATTGTCGGTGACAAAGATATTGGATTCGACTGTGGAGGCACCAAGGACTACATTGAAGGAGGTATTTTCAAGAGCCTTGTCCCCAACAATGAAGTTGTTATTCTCGATGGACATCATTTTATCCACCAAGAGAGAGCTCAAGAAGTCTCCGACGAGATCCTGTCTTTCCTCTGTAAATTCTCTGTAGCAGAATAATAACAATTTCAGATGGCAGCCAATTTAGAATGTTATGAACAGATAGTCTATGCAAATGTAGGACAGAAGTTGAAGTCTGAACACAACACATAGGTTATACATTCATATTCAAGATGAGATGTACTTTGACTAAAGGTTTCAGTTTTCCATGCCAATACGTGACCATCTTGAGTTACAATCTCTCCCTAAGATTGTAGTTAAACAGCAGTCACTACTTAGACCTCGAGGTTGTGTTCGGATTAAGGAGTTAAGAAGAATTCATCACCGGACTTTTCAGCCAGTGTAGCCCATTTCAATGGAATACGAATACAGCCCAAGGTACCAAGATACGGGATGAAAGTATTCTTCCTAGGAAGCACTCCTTAAAGCTATTTCTGCAAAGACATCAAATGAATTGCCCTAGTACTTGCCATGGTTCAGTGACAACTTTCAACGTAGTTCCTCCGGAGTTTCCGACTTAAATGGAAGCTCAGAGTCCAAATACCCATCCGATAGCCTATGAAGTATGGGTACTTCAAAAACTATACCATATTTGTACTGAGTACTGGTACTTGAATGATACTTCTAAATATGTACCAAGACTTCAAGATGCGTACCGATTTTTTTCCTTAATTTTTGTTGTACCCTAGAAGTACCCAATATATATCCTAGCCATAACTTAAACGGAATAGTTCTTACTTTTATATGGAGATTAAGTAAGTTTGACGGATTTTTTTCTCCAGCATAGCATACTAATAATATTTATCCTTCAGTGCATATGTTTTTTAGGGCAATAACACTGAACTCTAATTCGTACCTTATTTTATTTTTGAATTGTGATTTATAGCTTGTATTCTTAGTTATCTAAGCTATTAATTATTTTTTATATTTGGTTATATATATATTTTTTAGGAACATACCTAGTCGTACACGTATCATATTTTTTTCAACTTATACCGTACTGACATACCCGTGTCGTAACGGTACCCATACTTGTACCTGCACCCGTGCTTCATAGCCGATAGCTAACATATGCAACCCTACCAAAACAACTTTCGAGGTAAAATCCATTTAGGTTGGGTTGGGTTTCCCTATCATTTTTGTTTCCCTCCACCAATCCCTCCACAAACTCATTGTCCAAACGCAACCTTAAGGGAAAACATCAACTTTCTATTTGGAGCACCTTCCTAATCCTCAGTGTCACTACAATACTAGATGTCCCTTCAAAGTGGATATTTTTACCAACGCAATTCCTGGTGGTCAACTATTATTGTGCATGGCAGCATGTTTGCTTTCAGGCCCGGAGTTAATAAAATCTAGTGAAACAAGAACTAAAATCCTCCTTTTTTCGTTTCTATGACTGAAAATTACTGGATGTGTCGTATCAAGGTGAGAATTTCTATAATCCTATAAGGGGATAAAATACACAACAATAAGTTCTGGCCTTGCTAGGATAGGCACCGTCGCAAAGCTATCGTTACGCAGTAAGCTCAGTTGGGTCCCTGCGCCGGAGCTCGGTCGAGACTTTACTGAACATTGGCACTGACCGAGCTAAAACAAGTATCACTTCCGAGCTGTCGCTCTATAACAAGCTCAGTAGGGTAACCGCGCCGAAGCTTGGACGAGGGGTAATAGTCAGCGGCGATCCCGAGGTATAACAAGGGACAGAAGGTAACTTGCATAGTGAAGTTTCTTCTAACAACTTTCATGATCGGATCAAGACGTCGACAGCATGATGATAAGCTACCAACCAGGCCCTAGGAGCATGGCTGGGTCAACCGCCTATTCACTGACACAGCAGTCAGCGTGTCCAGGCAAGCGCCGAGCTGCAGTTTGCCTAGTGATATGACAGTTGGTGCGTCAAAGCACGTGCCGAGATGTGCTATACGAGGTCAGCCCTTATTCTCTCAAAGATATGCAAATTCAGCTCCAGAAAGTTTACACTCTCTCTCTACATACACTTATTCTCTTGTCATCTAACTTGATTGTTGATGAGCCATTTTTTGAAAACAGCTTTGGCGATCGAACTCACTATTTTTGTGTCGCAGCTAGGCCACTGCAACCAATCTTGGATTGGTTGATTATGAGGGTCGGGTGAGGTAGGGGATCAATGTGGTTTTCAAGGAACCAATCTATAAGCTCCTCGCTCAGATTCGAGATAAGTCGTACTTCCAAAAGCCCGCCCTTATGGGAGGGGACTGCAAAAGGCGTAATCAACAATGGAAGTGTTTCTTTCATGAGGAGAAGGGACACATAATCGAGAATTGCTTAGCTCTAAAAGTTTTTCTTGACCAACTTGTTTGGGATGAACATCTGAAAGAGTTTGTCGACTAAGAAAAAACTCGAGCAGAGGAAGCTGAGGTCAAGCCTAACCCCAAGAGTTGGTGACGAAGAAACAGACGATACCCTGGAGGAAGACCTTTAGTTGTGAACTATTTACATGATAAGGGACCCAAATCACCCTAATCTCGGGAATAAAATCCGGGAGGAGATTCGCATTATCAGATAAATGCACGAAGTCCTCTCGATCCAACCAATTACTAAGAAGCCGAAACAAAAATTGTTCGAATTGGGAGGCATCACGTTCTCCAAAGCCGACTTGGAACGGGTCTAGCATCCTCACGCTGATCCCTTGGTCATCTAGCTCCGGATCAACAATTATGACGTGAAAAGGATCCTGGTAGACATAGGAAGCTTTTTCGAGGTGATGTATTATGACTTGTTCAAACAACTCAAACTATCAGAAATAGACTTAAAACTTGCCCGAGCTCATTTGATCGAGTTTAGTGCTCAGTCTCACTGGCCCTTGGGAACTATAATCCTCAAAATTCGAACTGGTTCCCAAGAGTTGGTGACAGAGTTCGTTGTAGTCGATATACCTTTCCCATATGATGCAATCGTTGGCCAATATTGGTTGCATAAGATGAAGGGAGTGACTTCTACATTGCACCAAGTTATCAAATTTGCCACCCCTTAAGGTGAAGAAACCCTTTATGGAGATTAGGTGGCAGCCAAACAATGTTACCTCACTATAATCTCCACTAAGGCGGCCATAAAAGAAGTGTAGTTGATTGAAGAAGAGTACGAAGTCCTAGAGGATGTCGAGAGAGACCCCAAAGCTAAGGTCGTGGAGGACCTGATACGCTATGAACTAGATGAGACAAGCTCAGATCGTTTCTTTCTCACTGGTGCAAACCTAAAGGAACGAGAGAGAGCCGAGCTTATCGAGTTCCTTATAGCTAATATCGAGGTCTTTCCATGGACACCCTATGAAATGTCCGGGATAGACCTTAATTTTATCAAACATGAGTTGAACGTCCTCCCCGAGGCCCGCCCAGTGAAACAACAAGGAAAAAGATCCGCAATGGAGCATGTGGACGCTGTGATAGAAGAGGTAGACAAACTAAAAGAGGCAAGTGCAATAACGGGGGGTCTTTAC
>BRYF01000009.1:8982500-8985000 GCA_030159135.1 Actinidia polygama
TCCGGTAGCTTTGATAGTGTGTGTTTGAATGTGCACATACATGATAGAGATAGAGATAGAGAGAGCAGCCAGCGTAGACACAAAATGTCAATTCACATCATATATACCTATTGGTTAGGTCACAATGTTATCCCATTTGGTCAGAAAATTTTGCCATGAAACACGAATTCTTGATGTACCATCTATCCTATCTGGAAAAATGTCAAATTCTTTTATAAAACTTCATGACATTATTATAACTACAAAACTTATATAAGATGGACATGTGGATTTCCTTGCAAAATATAATTCAAGCATTTCACGAGTTCCTAAGTATGCAATCTCATCGGATAGAGCATCCAAAGTGCCTACATAATGAATGACCTAGAAAAATATCAAATAGATCATACAGAAAATATCATCCAGCATTAAATTTGAGACTTCTTCTGATTTCTTTATAAGTATTAAATTCTACTCTAGTAGTTAAAAAAATTAACAAATATCATGGGCTAAAAGAGATCTCATGTGCACCATGTGCGTCAAGCCTAAAAATAGCAAAAGGAAAAGAAAGAGACATTAATCACATAATAAGCAGAGACGAAGGGAAGGGACAACGGGGGCCCATTGCCCTTTGAAGTTTTCTGAACATCTTATTATACCCCTCTAGTTTTTTGTATTTCTATAATACGTTTAGATAGGGCCCCCTTAAAAATTCTTTATTGATCCTTTATTTTTATAAGTATTTCTATAACAAGCATGACTCCATACTCATATTACATAATAATACAATTCTATTGATTTGATAAGTAAAGTTAATTTTTCTTTTTTTCTTTTTTTTCTTTTTAAAAGCATGTGTAGGTAAACTTAATTTATAAAAATATATATAAACAATACAACCCAAATTATATGATTCAAAAATTGTATAAGATACCTAAAATACGTATTGAGAAATATAATAAAGACTTTTAGTTTTTTTTTTATTATTATTGTTATGGTTGACATTATCATTTTCTAAAAACTTTTTTTCTTCACGTAACTTGGCCCCCATTATCAAGATTCTATGGCTTCGTCACTGATAATAAGGCCATGTAAGAGATGAATTAAATAAAGTCAGCATACTACACATCATGACAACACCCTTATGGAATACAAGTGGCTTATGTCTATAATCACACAACCACAACACACAAAACAAAGGATGTGGTAAGGGAATACAGACTCAACTTGTGCACCCAAAAGATTTTATGTCAACATTAGCTCAGCTGGCGTACTAAAAGTTGGTTACTTCACCAAAAATGTTCCTTTTCTTATTTCTTCTTGATAATTGCCAAGAAATTCCTTTTAACCAAAAAGAAAAGATAAAAGTTAAATCCATCCGCTTTAATAATATGAGAGTGCTTGAACAAGTATAAGAGCCCCAGTGGAAACTAACTCTTTTTCCTTATGCCAATGCTTTCATGACAATAAAAAATATATGACATCAATCTAAAAAAGTAAAAGAAATTTCTTAGTTCAACGATAGTTACCTTGAAGTAGAATGTTTCTGATATTAGTGGAATCATCTCCATAAGGATGCTTTTTTCGGGCAACGTAGTTGAAAAAAGCAGAAGCAATGACTGGAAGTGCTCTATGTTATTCATTTCGGCCTCTGTATGCATGGCAATATGGCATTCATGCTCATTTCTCATTTCAACTTCATAAACTAAATTTGATTAGCGCTACCAAAAGAGTTATAAGGAGAAAGAAGAATAAAAAACCCAATCATTCCTTCTTGCCAATTTTAGCATGTTCAGGATGCTCTCATACACAACAAATGTTATTGACGCCGCAGGAACATTTTTCAGCAGATCTGCTGTGATGCCTTTGTAAAAAACTCCTCAAATCCTCAAATCTGCTAGCACAAAAAAGAATTATAGTTAGATAGAGAGAAAATAACATAAGGTTCCATTTGGAATGGCGTAGATTTCAAATAAAAGAATATGACATAATTATTCAATAAGAATACCTATTTAATACTCCCTCTGTTCCAATTTGATTGTCCATTTTTCATTTCTTGAAAGTGGGCAAATAAATTAGGATAGAGAGGGTAGTTTATATATGGATTTAACCATTGAGTTTTGAAGTTTTATCTCACGATGGATTTGAAATGACTATTTCATAGAAGTAATTTGAAATCCTTCATGCTAAAAGTTTGCAGCTACAAGAAATACACTTTTTTTGCTCGTAATCCCCATCCCACTCAAATTTCACAGGACACCTGTAGCTAAATTTCTTATGTTTTTTGTTGAAATTAAACACTAAATCCCTTAATTTGAAATCCACATGTATCCAAATGAAGCCTAAAATAGTCCATGCGTCTACTCAGTTAGGAGACCACTTCAAATGGTCAATGGGAATTGGTTCAGCAACTAGGTGAACTTGGTGAATCGAATACTAAAAATGGTAATAACAACAGCGACAACAACAATGTGAAATTATAAATTTAAGCAGACTAATTCTAACAATTTTATAATCAATACGA
>BRYF01000009.1:9000000-9007500 GCA_030159135.1 Actinidia polygama
GGAAGTGGGCAGTGCAGGGTGGAGAAAGAGGAGAAGGGAACAACCATGTGGGAGCTCTGGAGGGATGGGGCTAATATGCCAGAAGAAGAGAGTTCTGAAGTGGAGTTGCTGAATCCTATTGACTGTTCCCAGGAGGCATGCATTGTCAGAATGGAGGTACAGCGGATTTCTTAAATGTTATTAGTAAAATTGACTTAGCGCATTTTAAGTTTGTTAGGGGACTTTTACATTGTGCAATTAGTTATTGGAGTATGACATTCTTGTCACATATCGGACCCCTTGTATATATAGAATTTAGAAGTGCATTGTTGTTATTTTTGGGCGACGTGGGACTAACGAATGGTGATAAGACTTTTATCAATTCTTTAAAATTGGGATGAAACGTGGAAAAGTAATTTACATCAATTCAAACTTTAATGAAGTCAATTATAATGCAATTCACATCAGCATAAATAATCATAAATTGCTCAAAAGACTTCATAGCCCCACATCAATTTTGTATTTTTATGCTCAGTTTCAACACATAACAGGCCAATAGAGTCATACAAATGCCTAACACAAGAGGATTGCTGCTCCCAAGTCATTTCAAAATTTTAAACTTTGTCAAGGCAGCAACAAATTACATTGGACAATAGCATTCCAATGTCAATGACAAAATTTGTTGTTGCCTTAAAAGTTTACTTGCTAAAGTGGTGGCTAACAATAGCATCAACACATTTAACTTATTTTTTTTAACAGTTCAATTGGAGCTAAAAAAAATATAGAAACATTCCACTAACTATTAATATTTGACATTAACAATGCAATTAACATGTGCAATAAAGATACTCTAACCCACCAACTAATCTATTAACCTATTAACCATTGCCAATTTCCAAAAAAAAAATGAAAAGAAAAGATTGTAACAAATTACCGTAATTGTACAACAATTATCTAATGTGCGACTTTATCCACTGACAAGTTACAATCTATAGTTATTGCAAATTCCCCACCCCACCCCCACCCTCCTCCGCGTCAAAAAAAAAAAGGCCAAAATCCTAATTTCCTCAAATAAAAGGAGCTGGGTTTTAAACTTTTTATTCTCACTGGGTTTTGGAAGCAAACCCCATATCGAAAACGCAATACGCTCAGTTTCTAATGCCTTATATATATACTTCACAAAAAGCCTCCTAACTCTGTAGATGTGGTTGTTGAAGATTTCCAACTGCCTAATTTATTTAATTTCAATCAATGAATTTAAAACTAGTTAACACTGCGTTTAGTTTGAAAATTTAAGGAGCTGAAAATAAGTTAAAATTTGAGTTGATTAACGAACTCAGTAAAATATTCAATTTTAGTACTCAATAAAATATTTAATTTTAATTTGAAAACTTAACTTGGAAAAATCTAATTTAGATAACAAATAAATTTTTAGCTAACGGCTACAGATATGCTTAAACTGAACACAATTCTCTTGAACCGAACACAGTTCTGCTGAGCCACACGGATCCAGGTAGCCTTTACCCTTGTAGGTTGTGTTGTGGTTGAAATTTGAGGCGAGCAATCCAATAATCAATATTGCTCAGGATGGCGAGATAGGTATCTCGAACAAGGATCGGCGCGACCTACGTATATAACCAAACAAACGTTACCGGCCGGGGTAAGGCCGCTCAAAACCCTTCCGGCGTGGCAATCAGATCAAAGCGAATAAAAACTAAGCAACTGGAAAGCAGAGCTATCAATAGGCATGTAATCAATAAATTGAGCGTATATAAATCGTACCTCATAATGATGGGGGGAGCAGGCTTTATATAGATGAAGAATGGAGAGCCGTTTAAGGAAACTGCGGCGTGATCCTCGAACGGCTAAGTATAAAAATATGTCCCGGAGATATCGGAGATTTAATGGGGAGATTTAACATCTGGAGAACATCCCGTGATTATAGGTATCACAATGGAGAGAATCTCTTAAAAGTAGTTTCCTTATATAAATAGAATCTTTATGGAGATGGAGTCTGTACGGAGATGGTCACTGATAAGGCAATGTATTTGACCACGCCCATTCGCGATCTAGAGACTGGCGAGTTTATGTTCGCGATCTAGAGACTGGCGAGTTTATGTTTCGTACTGGTGAATAATGACAAGATAGGCGATCATAACCATAATGGCGATATGACGATGGACCTAGCAGTGGATCTGGACAAGCATAACTATCGTCGCCAATGGCGAGATGGAGGATTACTGGCGACATAAATATTGACGGGGACGACGTAGAATCATGGAGGTTTATTTGAAGGTAGGTGACGTGGTCCCTTGTCAAAGTGCGGATATATTACCCCCACATTAGGTTGCATGCCCCAGCACAATAAGAAGGGCTGCTTTGGCATTAAATAGAAAGTCTTGAAGGCCACAAGCTATTATCTAAGCAATGTGGGATTGGAATAAAAAAAAAAATTGCTCGTCTCTTTTGCCTTGAATGTCCATCTAGTTTATTCAATCATCTCGAACAGCAATTAAAATGTCTCGTAAACTCTCACTGTTATCTTGCATGAAGCTCCCACTTTTAAAAAATAGTTGCATAAAATACAAAAAAAATAAGAAAAAAAATTATAACCTTTCACATTAAACAACTAGAAAAACTTCAAGTTGCACAAAATTGCAGTGACCTATTATAAATTTGTATTTTTACAATACCTTTTTCGCAAATTAAGAAAAAATTATACAAAAAGTATTTAAGAAAATTAGGTTTTTAGGTCCATTTTTATTTCAATACTAATATTTTGTAATTTATTAACATTATAGAATATAAATTAAGTAACTATGGCATCTCAGTTCAATTCCAATTTGACCCAATTTTGAGCCAGTGACCTATCCACCCGATCCATTTTTCTGGTTCGTTTACCGTTCCGGTTTTCAAAACACTAGACCAAGTCAATTTTTGGAAATCCAATAGTGTTTAAAATTGGTGCAAAAGTTGCACCCAAATATGGGTGTGCACCGTTGCCAGACCCTTTTTGCACTTGGAGAAGCATTACACAAAACAGAATGGCACTGCACATGGATGCTCACATATTAGCAGGCAGGGTTCACATCCACTGTCTGCTCACATGTTAGCAGGCAAGGTAACTTGGTGGCTCACAAGCTTTGCTAGAATGGCACTGCACATGAATGGATGGATTCCAAGCTTGGGTAGAAGAAGTCCCTAGTTAGATCTTTAATGTCTATTTTCTTTGCTCCTCCTTTGTAATCTCAAATATGCTAGAAAATAGAAATTGGTCACACGAGAAGTAGAACGCACTTTTAAAGCTAATCTTAGAAAGTTTATCCCACATTGGAAAGAAAGTAAGAAGTTCATCTCCTAATGCTTTATATAATGAGGTAAAGCCTCTGCACTCTTAGCATTTAAATCTGGCCGTGGATGGTTGCCATGTTGAGGCTTCATATCGACAGAAACTATAAAAGTATTATTAATAATTATAATAATATAATATAATATATTTAATAATAATAATAATAATAATAATAATTCTCTTGCCTGATAAATGCAGGTCTATTTGTTGGTTGCCCATTAAATCCTGTCTAATAAATACAGGTCCTGTATTTATCGGTCTCTAATAAATACAAGCCCATTCAACCCTGTCTAATAGAAGCAAGGCCCTGCCTGCCAACTACCTTTTGCCTAAAAAACTGTTGTTGAGGCTCATAATATAATAAATATTTAAGCAAATGCCTCCAGGTATTGCCAGCCATCAATGTGGGACAAACTGGCTCTACCACTTTTGCTACATTCAACTAAGTGAAATGCCTGCAAAAATCTGAGAGTTTGAAGAGTTTAGGTTAAAGCTGTATGCAAGCTATTGGAAAAGACAAGGGTTGGGTTTTGCTATACGCACACAGCAAGCACAAATGCATTCAAGTGCATAATATGTTCTATTCAGCCATATTTTGATTCTAATTTGTATTATAACATGACGAGAAAATGTGGCCATTTGTCGAGTAAACAAAAGATCGTGTGGGAAATATATCAGTATGATGTCTAATTTTAAGTACTCATTTTTATTGTAATTCTAACACTTATATTTACTAATGACGTAATTATTATGTCACGATTTTTAATTCCAATTTGACCCAACAGTTGAAAGTGATATGAAGTAGGGATGCCGAAATTTAAAGCTTGAAGAATTCTACAAAAAACAAGAGGTGAATGCTAAACATGTGATGTCAACAAAGACTCTTCCATGTTTAAAAATAAAAATACGACATATATTCCATTCTTCTTTAAATTATAAATAACATGTAATTTTAAAATTTTAAAACTAACCATCCATTTTTCAGCCCAAACATGATGAAATGTCACAACTGATTAATAGTATAATTTTTTCTGAATCATCTACACACTTACAAAATAAACAGATCAAATCATCAAAATAAGATTTGTGATGGGATCCTGTGGCATCAACGCCACCCATGACAATTGGTTAAGTCGCAAACTCTTTGTTTTCAAAAGGAAGGAAAATAAAACACATTCATAATAAATACAGATATGTATCAATTACACTTGGCTTATAGCTTCTCACACAGTCACTCTCCTCTCACAGATGTTACTAACTTATGAATATAATCCCAATGGACAGAAGAATATAATCTCTGCATATTGCTCCTGAGTTTGATCGAAATTGCTTGACGCTACTGCAACAGCATAACGTAGTTGAATTTTTGAATGGTTTCCGATCCATCTCATTATTGGTACCGAAACTTAAAAAGATTTCTTTTAGAAAATCCAAAAAATTACAAGGCCTTTGTAATCCCCATTCATTCTTTTAATTGACATAGACTCAATTCATCTAGTAAAATAAAGACGATGCATCGGGAATAGTCGGGATAGCTTAATTGGTAGAGCAGAAAATTGAAACTCCTCACATCACCAGTTCAAATCTAGTTCCTAACACATAATTAATTTGTATAAGTATCTATTTGACAAATTAATTGATATGGATTGACATACATTTTTATTGACATATATATTTATAAATAGTCTCGATTAGAATCTAGATTTTTATCCAAGTGTTTAGACATAGAGATATACTCCATCTATTTTATAGATGGGTAAAGAATATATTCTAAAAAGGTATATAAAAAATTATACTTTATGTCCTCTTATTTTTTTTACTGCTCAAAAAGAATGTTAATACTTCATACACATATGTTAAATTTGTTGGTTGAAAATCCCAAAAGTCTAGTCGACTAGAGGAGTTGAAAGATGGTGGAATAAACAAGATCCACTTCAGATACCAGTAGAAAGAAATAATATCCAATCCCCTTTCATTTCTTTGTATTTTTGTTCATATTTGATTTTTTCATTCCCTCCCAAATAACTTTCTGAACCCATCTGTGCACAATACAAAATTTATAATGCAGAACTCGTTTGGTTCATCCTATTAACCCGGCTCATCCAAAATAAGTATCTTCCAAATTTGAGGCAAATGAAACTTTTGTTTAATCTAGAACAAAATGTACAATCCTTGAATATCTGAAATTTTGGAATTGTCGAAGCGAGGATTAGCTTCTTATGATTCAATGCGCATCTTGTATTTCATAAGAAATGGGGGAAATATAATCTTTAAGTAAGGGCCATCTTATCCAAGCATTAAAATGTGTTTTAAGTGCGAATGATTATCATAATATATTCTCAACATATCATAAGATTTCTGTTCTTGAAAATTCACACTTTTTCGAACTCAGAAAACTGACGGAGTTCTAGAATTCCTTCTTGAGGCAAATACTTTTATGCACACCTCTTATGGTTGATCTACACCATACTCTATAAAATTTGTTATAAAATTAACAAATTTATTAAAAAAATAATTGCTCATATATTTATTTTTTCTAAAAATACCTATATTTATTTATAAACCACTTCATCTTGATTTTTATAATAAGTATTTTTTTTTAAAAAAAAAATTCTAAATAATTGATTTTTAAGTACAAATATACTTTAAAAAAAATTTGTTTGCCGAGGCGTCCATTTGATACTATGTTGTTTTCAAGACATGCACAGGATATGGTGCTACCACTTACTTTGGTATATCATATCCTTGCACACGTGGCACGTTATTATTAGTGGCTTATATCGAGTGTACACAATATTATTTCTACACAAAAAAATATTAGATAGTGTACACAATATTTGATTTGACATGAAAAAGTATTAGATAATTTCAAATTGTTACATAGCATTGGAGACTCAAAAATGAATTTTAACCCGATCTAAAGTTCATTGATTTTACTTAGTGAAATTTCACTATATTTATTTTAAGAAAATTTGACTCATATTTTTAATCCTCATCAATTCAAGTTTTACATACAAGAAATTTAGTGACAGAAACAACAACCAACAAAATTATAAATGATATTTTTTCTAACATGTCTCTTCTTCACACTCTCACGTCTCTTGTTCAAACTCAATGATAAAAAAAATTGAGTTGAAAATAGAAAACAGAGATGCTAATCAATATCCATAAACTGTTGGACTTTCTTCCTCACCATTTCGTGTCTCTCAAAAGTCCTTTTGCTTTCTCATATACCAAACACAGTTATCATTAGAAATTCTTTTCTTGGACTTAGATTCATCACTTACAGCCCTTAGATCTGGCGAGACGATGGCTGGCCTGCAACATTGAAGAGGGATTATGGACAACGGTGGCTGGAAAGTGACAGAAACCGGACAACGGTGGTTGGAATTGTGAAAGAAGATGGTCAGTGGCAGCGGTGGCGGCTATTGTGGTTTGGATGTCGGTGAGGAGAGTACGAGAGTGTAGAGAGAGGGGGTATTTGTTTTGTGTTTTAATTTAGAGCAGGGTATAAATGGTGATTGGGGATATTTTGCTCCAAACAAGTAAATTTGTTTCTTTACGACCATATATGTTCTAAAAATCAAGACCTTAGCTCTAACATCTGTTGCTCTCTATGTCTTTATTCTAGATTGATTTATATTAATTGATTTTTTTAGAATTTTTTCGCCAGTTATCCCTTAGAAACGTAAAAAGAAAAAATTATTAAAACTCACTTTTGAGTTTTTAGTGTCTGTTTGTAAAGTTTTTTTATTTTTATTTTTTTTCTCTCCAATTTCACAAATCAAAATGAATTTGAAAAAAATAACAAAAAAATAGTTCATAAAAAAAAAATCATGTTAACCCAAAAATAGTTATTGAACAAAGTGTTTTGCATTGTATAATTTGTAAGTATATAATAGTCCGGAATATTGAATAATCGGACTCAGGTGAAATAGCAACAAGTGCACAGCTTCTCTCTGCACTACAAAATTTGATTGCATCGGTATAGTTTAAATATTTTTTATTTTATTTTAAGTTTATTTTGATGAACTAAATTATTATATCAAAAAATTTAATACTGTAAAAAATTAAACTGCTTAATTATAAATAAATAGTTGATCAATATTAATTTATATCAAAATAAATGTATATAACTTATTTATCACCTTATAAATTAATATTGAACTGAT
>BRYF01000009.1:9097500-9100000 GCA_030159135.1 Actinidia polygama
AAAAAGGTAATGAGAAATAGAGAATCACATGTTCAAATAGAGCAATCATGAAATCGAAAATAGCATTCCCATTGCTCCTTAATATTTCTGTTATCCAAATACAACCATAGATTATCATGTCTTATGCAACAAACAAGAAAACCTCTCAATACACCACCTAGTAATTTCCAATACACCTTCGATCTTTTTCTTCCTTTACCATTCACAAATCCTAGCCATTGTTGGCTTGAGCACCACCACCGTTTCACCTTCTCTTTCTCTTTTTCTATTCCTTCCTCTATGGATCCTTGTTGCCATGGAAACCGCTTGCCCTTCTTATGTCCGTCCATTTCCAATATCCATGTTCATTTCCATCACAACACCATACAACCTCCACTTCCACCACTTGACATTATGACCTCACCCTTCTGACCACCCTCACCGTCTCCGCTCCCTAACCTCCCTCATTGTTGAGAGGGTCCCCACACTCAAATTTTGCCTTCCTTCACATATTTAACGTAACAATTTGCAGATGGTACAACTTTTTATATAGCTGCATCAAATCTATTTGTAGCATGAGGTGCAAGTGAGAAAGTTAAAATCTAATGCACCTTTTTTTTTTTTTTCTTTATATATTTTACTTTCATTGCTTATTTCACTTGCATTGGACATGCGATCCACTTGCACTCGATCATGTAAAAAGTTGCACCATTTGTAAATCGGTATGAGAGTGAATAGGAGGGTGAGGAAACAATGTTGGATGGTGACAATGGGAATGGTGTTATAGTATCCATGAATGATGAAAATGGATCATCACAAGTGTAGGGGCGATGGACATAGTGATAACAATAGAGTCCAAATAACGATACCTAGGGTTTGTGAATATTTGAGGATGGAAAGAAAAAAAGGTTTGGTGTGCTTAGAATTGTTAAGGGTTTTACCGAGAGAAATTATTTTTTTCTTTGATTTTATTCTTTAAACAAGACACTGAAATGAGATTTTTCCAAACATCGCCAATCCAAGCAAAACAAAATTCGTTTTTGCCTTTCCTTTCCTTTCCTTTCTTTTGGATTACGTAATTGTTGCTTGGACGACTCCGGCCTTCTCTGACTAAATAATTTAATGGGATTCATTTTAAACTCCTTTTAATTATGTAGAAAAATTATATATTAGGATATTAATTTAACACAAGAATAAGAAAAATTGTACATCAGCAAGAGTATGGAAATCACTTCTTAAATGTTATGATGACATATAGAAGGCCAAGTTTGAAAAGACTATAATGCCCTAAAAATAGTAAGTGCTCTAGTCCTGAGACCACATTGTTTTTGTTTAAAGGCAAGAAGGGTGCTTAATTGTATTGCCTAAATTGTTGAGTAAAAATATATTTTTTTTGAATTTTTTTAATAGTTTCAGACTCTTCTTGTCAAGAGAAAATGGAAAAGCATAAAATATTGGTCAATCGGTTAAAAATATTCATTAAAATACAAAAAACAATCTCAAAAAAAATTAAGCCAAACTAGGGCATTAGTCCTCACAATATTCATTTAGCTGAAAAATAAATGATTGGAATCAAAGATTAACTGTTTATTTTATTATCTTTTCCTTTTTCTCGGTCAATTTCACTACAAATCCATGACCAATTCCAATTAAAATTTAAAAAACTGCAACTATAATAATTGTAACTTATTCACGTTTCCCTATAATAATTTTGTTATCTTTTGACCAATTTTGTGAAAATTCATAAATCATACAAAGATAGTTTTAAAAGAGAGCATAAAATATCCATTGTAATAGGGAGTATAGAATATCTATTGTAACACTAGTGATGCAACTGTACACGAGTACTAGAGTTCTTTTCCTCCAAAAAAAGAAGGGTATTTTAGGCATTACTAATACACATGTAGGTCATGTGACCAATTATCGTTTATATTTTTCATGGGTGATACAATTTAATAGTTAGAGGTATGTAATTAATTTATTTTTTAAATGAAGGGATAAAAGTGATACGAAGCATTAATAATTTAGGAGATATCTAAAAAATTAAGCCTTAAATTTATATCCCTAGAAAGTAGCCGTCCAAGGGATACAAAATTACCAATTTATTTTTTACTTTTTATTTTAAAATTTGTAAAATAATTTTATAACTATTAGGGAATTATATTGGCTCGCATCGCATCGCATCCTTATTGTGTTTAAGTTTAAAGAATATTGAATAGAATTGTTAATTCTCAGCTCAGTTTTTTGTGAATGATTGATTGTAAATCATGGGAAATTAAAGATATTTGTGATAATGTACTTTAATTTTTTTTTTAAACACGTTTTCTTATGTAAAAGTCGATTGCGAGTCCTATGGTAGGACTGGATGATGATATGTGTAACTTTGTAAATTATACCAGTTGTCATTGATAAAGCTAGCTAGCTATAACAACTAGAGACTCGCACTCGCCATAACAACTACAGCTTCTCAAAAATCTTTATCCCTAAAATGTGAATAACATATTGACAAAATGATTTGAAA
>BRYF01000009.1:9127500-9135000 GCA_030159135.1 Actinidia polygama
AAAGAGGTCAGTAAGAATTCGTAATAATGACAATATCACATTAATAGTTACATCTGCTATCTGAGTTGTAACATCACATTATTAGTCACATCTGCTATCTGATTCTAATAGTTAATAGATAAATTCAATACTTGTTATGTATCTTTATAGTTTATAGCTAATTTAACTGTTTAATTTTTTTTTTTTATAGTTTAGAATTTTTCATCCTTTCGACAAGAAAAACGTAAAAATTCAAAAAAAAAGTAATATAGTATAAAAAGTCTACTAAAAATAAAACAAAGAATCATTCTTTGTATATTTTTGTCTTCCTTAAGTGCAAAATTGAAATTTTTGTCTTCCTTATTTTTTTTATTCAGTTAAATAAAACTTTGTATATTCTTAGGCTCATCTGAGGAGTGGAAAATATATAAAACTTTGATTAAATAATTAAAAAAATTTACTGCAAAAAAATTTAAAAATAAAAAATGTTAAATTTAAGGTGGTGATTTAAAAAAAATGCTATACTTACCATCTTTTTTTATCCTATGATGTTCTTAAAATTACAAAATATGAAACTATGAAACATTTTCAAAATACTAATCTATGCTTGGACGGGATTTGTTTTTTAGAAATTCTGACAAATATAAACATATTTTGAGAATCTCACTAAAACCATTTTTTTTAAGAAAATCATTTGGATAAGAGAAATTCCCCAAGTTTAGATCAGTTCAAAGCCTTTGCGGCTTTCATATTGAACAAGTCAAGTATAAACAAACAAGAATATGGAAGTGAAATTCTCAAATACTATCGAATGTGAAATGAGAGATTTTCAAAAACACAACCAAAAACTGAGAGATTCCCACTAATAAATCGATCAAAATAGAAGGATAGATGGAGGATTTAAAATCGCGTGCTTTATTTTTTTTCCATTATAAGCGCTTCAAACTTGCAGTTGTTGGCGCTTCTTCTCCGATGGAGGTGGAGAATTGTTTTGGGCGAGTGATTTCACCCACTTCTTCCTCCAACTACATGCGGAGGGATGTTGTTGAACATCAGTGCCTCGATTAGGATTGGGACCTAAAGCACTCTAGAAAATTCATATAAATTTTATACTCATTGTAGCCTTAAAAACATAACAAACATAAAAATGACATTTATTTAAATTAATGTTATGATCACGTCATTCTCATGAAATTTTATGTATAATTTGTGTGTAAGAATACAATTTTCTGTTTTTCATCACAATAATAATCCATACTTACATTGTCCATTGTGTTGTTCTTCCTAATGGAATGATCACTTGTAGGTGACGCTATCAGGTCTACTCAATTTTGTGGACGGTCTCTGGTCAAGTTGTGGCGACGAGCGTATAATAGTGTTCACGACCAACCACAAGGATAAGCTCGACCCGGCGTTATTGCGCCCGGGTCGCATGGACGTTCACATCCACATGTCCTATTGCACACCAGTGTTAAAGAATGGAAACTTTTGTGGATAATGGAGAATAAAGCCATGAAACATGCAACTCATGTTTTGTGGACAATGGAGAATAAAGCCATGAAACATGCAACTCATGTTTTGTGGATGATGGAGATAAAGCCATGAAACATGCAACTCATGTTTTGTGGAGATAAAGCCATGGAACATGCAATCCATGTTTTGTGAATAATGGAGACAAAACCCCACCACTCACCTATCTTTATGAATTTTATTTGTGCCCTCCATTTGCTATAAAAAGCCATCAAATGGCAAAGGAAGGATATGTGAAGAAGAATCACCTAGAGAGTAAGAGAAAAATTGCAAGTGTGCAATTTGAGAGCAATTGTAGGGAGAGAAAATAGTATTGTGTTTGTGAGCCAAAAAATACGGAGTGAGTATTTTTTGAGTGTGGGTGATACACAGTGTGTGTTTGTGTGATACACAATTTGTAAACACAATATTTATTTAGTGAAAGTGGGTGTGAGCCGTGGACGTAGCCAAATTGGTGAACCACGTATATCCTCGTCTTGTGTCAATTTCTCTACATTCATTCTGTCCATTTGAATTGCATTTTATTTATTCTCTTGAGCCACTGAATCTCAAGGTCCTGGAAAAATCATTGGTGGAATTTAGCAGCGTCTAATTTCCCAACAATTGGTATCAGAGCCTTTGGTTGGCGAACCGAAAGCACAGCAGGCATTTACTAAAAATTACTACGCAAAGTAATTTTTTGTAATCATCCTTTTTTGTTCGAGTGGGAGCAATGGCGTCAGAGAAAGAGTCCAAAATTTCTCAGTTTGACGGCACAAATTTTGGATTCTGGAAAATGCAAATAGAAGACAGCTTGTACCAGAAAGATCTTTATTTACCTTTGGGTGACAAACCAATGGAAATGAAAGATTCAGATTGGGAGCTGCTGGACCGGAAAGCTCTCGGAACCATAAGGCTATCACTGTCAAAGTCAGTAGCCTACAACATTAAAAATGAGAAGACAACTGCGTCTCTCATGGCGGCCCTCTCCAGTATGTACGAACAACCTTCTGCAGCAAATAAAATTCATCTAATAAAGAAGTTATTTACTATGACGATGTCAGAAGGAGCACAATTCAGAGAACATCTCAGCGTGTTCAAAGAAGTGACGGACCAGTTAGAGGCGGTGGACATGTCTTTCACTGATGAGATACGTGCCTGTTTAATTCTCGGACAGTTGCCTGAGAGTTGGAAAGGCACAGTTACTGCAATCAGCGGATCTGCAGGAAAGACAAAACTGAAGTTTGATGATGTAGTTAGCACAATTATGACTGAAGAAATTCGAAATCGGTCAAATGGTGCTTCCACCTCGACGTCAACTTTAAACGTAGAAAGCAGAGGCAGAGATTCAAACAGGAGCGGAGGGCACAACAGGTTCAAATCCAGAAATGGAAGGTCGCAATCTCGAAATCCCAAAAATTTCAACAATTCAAATCAGAATCAGAAGGTGATCGAATGTTGGAACTGTGGCAAGACCGGGCACTACAAAAATCAGTGTAGATCCCCGAAGAAAGAAAAAGAAGGAAAGACGGAAGCAAACATCGTAGCAGAAGAGACAGACGATGCACTGATATGCTCTTTGGAGAACAAGTCGGAGTCATGGGTGTTAGACTCCGGAGCCTCCTTCCATGCTACCTCCAACAAAGAACTCTTAATGAGTTATTCTCCAGGCAACCTTGGCAAGGTATACCTTGGTGATGATCAGCCTTGTGACGTGGTTGGCAAGGGCGATGTACAGATCAAGCTGAACGGATCTGTGTGGAAGCTAAGGGATGTGAGACACATTCCTGACTTAAGGAAAAATCTGATCTCAGTAGGTCAGTTAGCAACCGAAGGTTATGTCACAACCTTCAATGGCAATTCTTGGAAAGTTTCCAGAGGTGCAATGACAGTTGCTCGTGGCCAGAAGAGTGGTACACTCTATATGACAGCAAACACTTGTGGGTCAATTGCAGTTGCAGACAGCAAGGACGATCCAAACCTATGGCACCAAAGACTTGGTCACATGAGTGACAAGGGGCTCAAGATCATGCACTCCAAGGGGAAACTACCAGACCTACAGTCAGTTGACACTGACTTATGTGAAAGCTGTATCTTTGGGAAGCAGAAGAGAGTTAGCTTCATAAAGAGTGGCAGACCGCCTAAGTAAGAAAAGCTTGAGCTAGTTCACACGGATGTTTGGGGCCCAACTACTGTCTCATCCATTGGCGGGAAGTCATACTTTGTGACTTTCATTGACGACCATTCCAGGAAGGTGTGGGTTTATTTCTTGAGATACAAATCAGAAGTGTTCGAAGTATTCAAGAAGTGGAAAGTCATGGTGGAAAATGAGACAGGCCTAAAAATCAAGAAGTTGAGATCCGACAATGGTGGTGAATATGATGACACCGGGTTCAAGAAGTTCTGTTATGAAAATGGCATCAGACTAGAGAGGACTGTGCAAGGGACACCGCAACAGAATGGCGTAGCAGAACGAATGAACTGAACATTGACTGAGAGAGCCAGAAGCATGCGGATACATGCAGGATTGCCCAAGCAGTTCTGGGCAGAGGCAGTCAACACAGCAGCCTACTTGATCAACCGAGGACCATCAGTTCCGCTAGAGCACAGAATACCAGAGGAGGTTTGGAGCGAAAAAGAGGTAAAACTTTCACACTTGAAAGTTTTTGGTTGTGTATCATATGTGCATATTAGTGATCAGGCTAGGGGAAAGCTTGACCCTAAGTCACTAAAATGCACCTTCATCGGATATGGTGGAGATGAATTTGGGTATAAATTCTGGAATGACCAGACCAAGAAGGTGATCAGAAGTCGAGACGTGATATTCAATGAGAGGGTGATGTACAAAGACAGAGATGCACTACAGTCTAGTGGTGTAACACTGGGTGATCCTATGTACGTTGATCCAGATGATATCCCAGATAAAATTAAAGTGCAACAAGCAAATGAGAGTCCTCAGTTAGAGGAACAGACACCCCAGAGTAGTACACAACAGACTGATCCACCACAGTCTCCATCTCCATCTCCTATACTAAGGAGATCTTCATGGCCTCTTGTACCAAACAGAAAGTACATGAATTATTTACTACTCACTGATGCTGGAGAACCTGAATGCTACGATGAAGCATGTCAGGTGGAGGATGCTAGCAAGTGGGAGTTTGCAATGAAAGAAGAGATGAAGTCCCTTATCTCTAACAAGACATGGGAGCTAGCTGAGTTACCCGTGGGAAAGAAAGCCTTACACAACAAATGGGTGTATCGAGTCAAGGAGGAACATGACGGTTCCAAGAGGTACAAGGCAAGACTTGTAGCCAAAGGCTTCCAGCAGAAAGAAGGAATCGATTACACCGACATATTTTCACCGGTTGTGAAACTGACTACCATTCGGTCAGTTTTAAGTATTGTTGCAGCAGAAGACTTGCACCTTGAGCAGTTAGATGTAAAAACTGCTTTCCTCCATGGTGATCTTGAGGAAGAGATATACATGCAGCAGCCGGAGGGTTTCTCAGAAAATGGAAATGAGAAGCTCGTGTGTAAATTGAAGAAGAGCTTGTATGGATTGAAACAGGCTCCAAGGCAGTGGTATAAAAAGTTTGACAAGTTTATGCAGACAAACAACTATTTCAGATGCAATGCTGACCATTGCTGCTACTTCAAAAGATTTGAGTCCAGCTACATTATTTTGCTACTTTATGTCGATGATATGTTAGTAGCAGGATCCGACATGGGCGAAATCAGAAAATTGAAGAAGCAACTGTCGAGTGAGTTCGACATGAAGGACTTGGGCGCAGCAAAGCAGATTCTTGGGATGAGAATCAACAGAGACAAGCCAAATGGTACTTTGCAGTTATCTCAGGTGGAGTACATTGGGCGTGTTCTGAAAAGGTTCAGCATGAGTGATGCTAAGGCAGTTAGTACACCTTTGGTTAGTCACTTTCGACTATCCAAGGAACAGATACCCAAGACGGAGGAAGAAAGGAACTTCATGGCTAAGGTTCCATATGCCTCAGCCATTGGAAATCTCATGTACGCCATGGTTTGCACAAGACCAGATATTGCTCATGCAGTGGGAGCTGTGAGCAGATTCATGACTAATCCTGGAAAGCAACACTGGGAAGCAGTCAAGTGGATACTAAGGTATCTACGAGGCACCACTGAAAAATGCTTATGTTTCAGAAAAGGAGAATTGAGACTACAAGGTTTTGTAGACTCGGACTTTGCTGGTGAGGTAGACAATAGGAGGAGTACTACCGGTTACATCTTTACGGTGGGTACTACAGCAGTTAGTTGGGCATCACAATTGCAAAAGATCGTTGCCTTATCTACTACAGAGGCAGAATACGTAGCAGTGACCGAGGCCAGCAAGGAGATGATCTGGTTACAGGGATTGTTAGCAGAATTGGGTCTAAAACAGATGAAGAATATTTTGCACAGTGACAGTCAGAGTGCTATACATCTGGCAAAGAATTCAGCATTTCATTCAAGGACCAAGCATATAGGACTTCGTTATCACTTCGTCAGATCTTTATTAGAAGATGGGGTGTTAATACTTGAGAAGATCCAGGGCAGTAAGAATCCAGCTGACATGTTAACCAAGATAGTTACTACAGAGAAACTGAAGTTGTGCTCAGCTTCAGTAGGTCTTCAAGGATAGAAGACAAGAGAGTCTCACACCCAGCTCACTGATAGATGCGATGGATGAGTTGCAGTTCAAAAGTCTCCAAGTGGGAGATTGTTAAAGAATGGAAACTTTTGTGGATAATGGAGAATAAAGCCATGAAACATGCAACTCATGTTTTGTGGACAATGGAGAATAAAGCCATGAAACATGCAACTCATGTTTTGTGGATGATGGAGATAAAGCCATGAAACATGCAACTCATGTTTTGTGGAGATAAAGCCATGGAACATGCAATCCATGTTTTGTGAATAATGGAGACAAAACCCCACCACTCACCTATCTTTATGAATTTTATTTGTGCCCTCCATTTGCTATAAAAAAACCATCAAATGGCAAAGGAAGGATATGTGAAGAAGAATCACCTAGAGAGTAAGAGAAAAATTGCAAGTGTGCAATTTGAGAGCAATCGTAGGGAGAGAAAATAGTGTTGTGTTTGTGAGCCAAAAAATACGGAGTGAGTATTTTTTGAGTGTGGGTGATACACAGTGTGTGTTTGTGTGATACACAATTTGTAAACACAATATTTATTTAGTGAAAGTGGGTGTGAGCCGTGGACGTAGCCAAATTGGTGAACCACGTATATCCTCGTCTTGTGTCAATTTCTCTACATTCATTCTGTCCATTTGAATTGCATTTTATTTATTCTCTTGAGCCACTGAATCTCAAGGTCCTGGAAAAATCATTGGTGGAATTTAGCAGCGTCTAATTTCCCAACAACCAGGCGGGTTCAAACTCCTTGCATCTAACTATCTTGGCATGAAAGCCCACGATCTTTAAGAAGAGATTGAAGACTTGATTGGGTCGACTAAAGTGACTCCGGCTGAAGTGGCTGAGCAGCTTTTGAAGGGCGATGAACCATATGATGCACTTCGTGGGTTGATCGAGTTTGTTAGTGAGAAGAGGACGGAAAATGAAGAGACAAATCGCTAAAAAGGTAATAGAACTGAAAAACATAGAGAAAGAAGAGGAGAGTGAGAAACAGGAGGAGATTGGGGGAGAAGAGAATGAATATCAAGAGTAAGAAAATAGTATAAATTCATAAGTCTCAACTGGCAATATCAAGAGTACTTATGTTGGAAATATGGAATCCACATTTTTTTACAAGTTAAATCAGTATATGCAATTAGTATATATAATGAAATGATAGGGATGTGTACTGGCACAGAGAGTTGTAAGATTCTTTCACTAGAATGTTGTTTGTACTCAGGAATGTAATTTCAAATTGAGATTTAATGGCATTAATTATTAATATTTATTTTTATTTAATTATGAGTGATATTAATAAGAAGAACCCATTAAATGATCTGTTTTTTTGTAATTGGTTTTCTATT
>BRYF01000009.1:9140000-9145000 GCA_030159135.1 Actinidia polygama
ACTTTTAGTACGAAATATGATAAAAATACTTAATTAAACTAATCTAGGGCCAACTTAGGTCATTTTAGCGGCGCTTGGACTACAATTATGCAATCCAATCATGTACACCAAATATTCCAATAGGGTGTTGGTGTGCAAACACCCTATCTTTGCTTTCCAGATCTGCATTTTTCAGAGCTCAGTTCCTGTTGTAGCTAAGTTCAGCTGCGTACTGTCTTGAGTCTTGGACCTGCTTGCTGCAATCAGGGGTTGTCCCTGCTGGGTTACTGTCAAAATCTATGCTGACTATGTAAGTATCCTATCTCTTATGCCTTAGTCTCTTATCATAATGAGAAAAGGCAAAAACATAAGCAAAAAAGGGGGTCACGGATCTGCTGAAGAAGTGGACCCAATACTTGCAGCTGCTCTGGCTAGACTATAAAGCATCTCACGTGGTGGGGCTGTTGCTAAAGTCGGCTCCACTATAGTTAAACACACACAAACTTTAGGCAATCCCACTGCCCCTGACTTAGGCAAGCAGCTAGACCCATAGAACTAAAAATCGACCGTTACCGGCCGTAACAGTAGGCTCCGTTACCGTTACACCCCATTTGTAATGGAGAAATTCATATCACACCTGTAACGTCCGTTACGGGCCATTACATGCCGTTAGAGTCCGTTACACGCCGTTACGTTCAATCAACAGAAAACAAAAGATCACCGGTCAATTGATTGGAATCTGGATTTACCATTACATCGCCGTCGCCGTGGTAGTCGCAGTCGCTGATTGACTGGATTTGCCGTCGTCGAGCCAATGGATTTGCTGTCACCGTCGCGATTTGTAGTCTGATCGTCGCTATCAAATCTGGTCGTCGTCGCCGGCCGTCGATCGAAGTTCGGCCGACTCGCTCCTCTCTCTTTCTTTTTCTCTCTATCTTTTAATGATTAACAGAGCAGTTGAGCTTTTGTTTATTTATATATATATAAATAATATTATTTTTTTTTCCTTTTTTCTGTTTTTGATTTTTTTCTTGCTTTTTTCTGTTTTTAAATTTTTTCTGTTTTATTTTTTTTTGTTTTTATCTTTTTTTTGTTAGTTTGGAGTTTTTAAATTTTATTGGTAGGAACTTAATTTTGCATTTTTAATTCTCTAATGATAATTGTATTTTTATTTAAAATTTAATAATTTCTATTGTAAATGACTTAAAAAGATATATAATATGCATAATACACTATATACATTTTAAATGTTATATTAAAATTCATCTACAATCATCGTACAATTTATTTTTGAAGTCAAATCAAGTGTAATAATACATTTTATACAAATTTGTTTATTTAAAAAAAAAATCACGAATGCGATGACCGCGTCCCATTAGGTAACCTCCGCGACGTCCGCGTCTGTTACACTGCGATCGCATCCGCGACCGTGATTTAGTTCTATGGCTAGACAATTTTGATGACTTGATTGGGCCCCTAGCCCATGCGACTGAAGGGGACAACATTGAGGAGGAGACAGAAGATGTCTCTCAAACCCTGAGAGATGAAGTCTCAAGTAGCACGCCAAGTGTTCGTTAGAATGCCAAGGTGAAAATGCAAACCCACAGAGTGAAGCTCTGGAATCTGGCAAAGTCAAGCATACTGGGAAACACCCTCAGGGGATTAAAAAGAACTCTTTTGCCAGTCTATTTGTGGTAATAGGTTGCCAACTCATGAAAGCAGGCTGGAGATGTTTGATCAGGATGACGGGCCAGCCAATATTGAAGATGAGGATATTCAAAATCTGTATTTTTCATTGGAAAAATGTTTGGTAGGCTATTTAGGGGGAAGATTCCCAGGAAAACAAGCTCTGAGTCTGATAATAGCCTCCTGGAAGGTTCCAGTTACCACTCAATTCCATGAAAGTGGGTGGATAATATTCCAATTCAAATCTACTGAAGACCAAGCCAATGTCCTAGACAATGGGCCTTACATTATCTATGGAAGTCCATTACTGTTGAAAACAATGCCCAGATCTTTCAGGTTTGAAAATGAAGCAATTAGTTGCTTTCCGGTTTGGGTTTAGCTTAGGAACATTCCCATGGACTTATGGATCTCGAAGGTCTTTGGGAAAATATGTTCTAAGCTTGGCAAGCCAATCCATATGAATAAGCTGACTATTCAGAAGGAAAAGGTGACTTACGCTAGATGCTTAGTGGAGATCAACATGGCAAAGGACCTAACCCACATAGTAATGGTCAGTCTGCCAAATGGGAAGGTCTTTGAGCAAGCTGTATTCTATGAGAACCTCCCTAGATATTGCCCTTATTGCAAAATAGTGGGACACACAGAAGGAAGCTGCAAAATGAAGAAGTCCAACTCTAACAAATAAGATCTTGCAAAGGCTTCTGAGACTGCACCTGAAGTGGTGAAAGAACCTGGGCCAAAAGCAGCAGTAATATAAAGTCAGAACATAACCTCAGAAACAAGAAAAGGCAAAGGAAATCAACTTGAATGGGTAACAAAAAAATCTAATACTGCCAAAGAAAAAGAAGGACAAAAGGAACTTGGAGAAAAATGGGAATACAACATCAATTGCTGATTTTTGTGCAGACATGAAGGGTGACTCCCCCATCCCTTGTAGTCAATGATAATTTCATTTTGGAATATTAGAGGCCTCAACAAGCCTCTAAAGCAGAATGAAGTTTGTGAGCAGTCTTAGATAGTCTATCCACCACCACTAGTATGACTGTGGCACCCTTAGAAGCTGGCAAACCAGTGATAAAATCCATTGATAAGTCTTCCCACACATGATTTGGAATGGGTAAAGGCTGCAATAAACCAGCAAATTTTGAAGAGGGATATTTAATCTTCTAGAAAACATAACACTGCCCAACATATTGCTTAACATCCTCCCTGAGGTTTGGCCAATAGAAACTGGAAGAGATTCTCATAAAGGTTTTTAATACCCAGCATGTCCACCAATTGGGGAATTGTGAAACTCCTGAAGAATGACTAACTTAAGGGCAGAATTAGATGCAATTCTCAATGTATTCTTAAAATATAGAAGACCATCTTTAATAGTTTAATGAGTTGCAATTCCATTCTCACATTTCTTAACTATACATTGTAATTCTGAATCTTGTTGGACCTCATTCTTTAACGTCTCTAACAAATTAGATGTAATAGTTGATAACGCATAATGAACCCTATCAGAAATCATTAGTATACCTAATTCTGCAACTCCTTCTACATTCTCCCTTCTAGATAAAGCATCAGCCACAGAATTTTCCTTTCCTGGCTTATACACAATTGTGTAATTAAAACCAAGTAACTTGCTGAGATAATGATGTTGTTCAGGCGTCTGAATTACTTGATCCATAAGATGTTTGAGGCTTCTATGATCAGTTCTGATAATAAACTAACTGCCCAGCAAGTAGTGTCTCCATTTGGCCACAACTTCCGGTAATAGCGAACAATTCCCTTACATATGTAGATGTTGCACACATTTTTGAACTCATCTTCTTACTGAAAAAAGCAATAGGATGACCTTGTTGCATCAATACAGCTCCAATGGCACAATTGGAAGCATCAGTTTCCAGCTCAAAAGGTAATGAAAAATCAGGCATAGCTAGTACAAGAGCTTGAGTCATCTTTATTTTTAATACCTCAAAACTGGTCTGAGCCAAAGAGTCCCACACAAATGCATCTTTTTTTAACAGATTAGTCAATGGTGCAGTAATGACTGCATATCCTCGAATAAATCTTCTGTAACATCCTGTTAATCCTATAAAACCTCTTAGTTGTTTTAGGTTTTTAGGAGCAGCCCACTCTATCATTGCCTGAATCTTTTTTGGATCTGGTTTCACACCCTTAGCAGATACTATGTGACACAAGTATTCAATGGAAGATTGACAAAACTGACACTTACTCCTCTTTGCAAACAACTGATTATCAGCTAAACATTGTAACACAATGTGTAAATGTTCCAAATGCTCTGTTATAGATGAATTATAGACCAAAATATCATAAAAAAACTGTAACAAACTTCCTTAGATAAGGTGAAAAAACCTTGTTCATAGTAGCCTGAAAAGTTGAAGGTGCATTCGTTAAACCAAAAGGCATAACTAGGAATTCATAATGACCTTGATGAGTTCGAAAAGCAGTCTTATGTATATCCATAGCTTTTACTCGAATCTAGTGATAACCAGCTCTCAAATCCAGTTTAGAAAACACTTCAGCTACTTTCAATTCATCCAATAGTTCATCTATAGTCGGAATAGAAAATTTGTCTTTAATAGTTATGGCATTTAGAGCTTTGTAATCAATGAAAAACCTCCAAGAACCATCCTTCTTTTTAACCAAAAGCACTGGTGAAGAAAAAGGGCTTTGACTGGGCCTGATAATACCTTGATGCAACATTTCTTGAACTAGTTTCTCCATTTCAGATTCTGAAAATGTGGGTACCTATATGGTCTTACATTAACAGGTATAACATCTAGTTTTAAATGGATTTGATGGTCATTTTCTCGAAAGGGAGGTAATGTGGAAGGTTCCTAAAAAAGATAAGCATACTGCTATAATATAGGTTGTACACACAATGGTGAATCAATAACTAAATCTTCACATTCAACAGCTTTGAGATGAAACAAGGATGCAATACTCTAAGATTTTTTCAATTTCATAAGTTGTTTACTAGGTAAGAACTCATCACTAACTTGTGGCTCCCCCATCAAATGTACTTCCTTACCATTCCAATGAAAATCCATTGTCAATAATTTGTAATTAGTTACCACCGATCCCAAAAGTTCCAGCCATTGAATTTCCAATACTATATCAGCTCCTTGAACTGATAAAATAAACAAATCCATGCCGAACTTGTGTTCCTACAAATAAAGCTTCACTTCTGTACATTTGCTATCATAATTCAAATAGTCACCATTACCAATGTACACTCTAAATGGGTTGGTAGAAAAAACAAACAATCCCAGTTGCTTAGCAACCCTTTCTTGGATGAAATTATGAGTACTACCACTGTCAAT
>BRYF01000009.1:9195000-9200000 GCA_030159135.1 Actinidia polygama
GAACTCGCGATCTCTCGTAACTGAAGCGAGAATCATATTAGTAGACCAAACACTCATTATGTTTCTTAAAATATTAGATTTTAAGAATTAATTCATACATATGAAAAATGGTTCACGATCGCTCGCACCTAAAGCGAGAATTATATCATCAGACCAAAAAACACTCACTACGTATCTCCAAATGTTAAATTTTAATAATAAATACACACATTCACGGGCTGATTCGGGCTAGTCCAGTCTGTTTAGTCCCAGCACACCCATTAGGTAGGCGGGGCTGGACAGGGTTGTTCGGAAAACAGGCTGGGCCCAACCTAGATCACCCACCAAGCATGATGAGCCCAACTCATACCGAATTTGCCCAGACTCGTGACCAAATATGAGTGGATCAATTCAAACCAGCCCAATTTGCATCACTAGTACAAAGTGGGAGTAAGTGTAAAGTGCAAGAGTGTAAAAGTAAAATTTACCTAAAATTATAGAATGATGAAAAATTTACCGAAAATGAAAAACTCTAAAATTAAACAATTAAAAAATGGATCGGTCATCTCTGAATTTCAAGAACTTAATTGTATCGGTGTAGTTCAAAGATTTAGGGTCTCATTTTGAGTTTATTTTGATGATATAAATCATTCATATTATGAACTCCATCGTAAATATCAGTATCATAAAAAATTATATTGATCGGGCACAATCTATTATTCGTTAAGTATTGTTTAATAACATAATAAATGAGTGTGTCACACATGATTATACTTATTTATTTTGATATAAATTGATATTAATCGACCATTATTCTGTATTCGATTATCGTAATATTAAAATTGTCAATAAATTTTTTATAATATAAACATTTTAGATCATTAAAATAAACAAAAAAATGCTTAGAAGATCGAAAAAACTAGGTGTTCAAAAATCTAAAAAATATAAGTTCTTGCAGTAGCTTGTCATTTTATATGTGAGTTGCAAAGCTGCAGTGATAAGCAAAGATAGGTGAAAGAGAACACGGAGGTATGGTTCAGTCCTACTCCTCCCCAGCGTACGGGCCTAAAAAGGGCAAGTGGTGTGGTGGGGGTCCGGACTCGGACTCCACATGGGAGCGAGGCAAACAAGGGCACGTGAACGGCTCAGATTAGAGGAAGATTGGTTACATGCCTAGCATTTGGGAGAAAGAAACGGTAGTGTCGTCCATCATCACTGCGGACAAGAATTTTGATGTTGATAGTACAACTCTCCATACATACAGGTTCCTATTCCGTTGGGACAAATAAATAAATTTGTTAGATCTAGTTTAGTTTTTTAATTTTTAGCTTTTAAATTTTTTATTATTTAATTAAAATTATTTAATTTTTAATTTTTTTCGACGTGAGAACTCTAAAAAAATTTGTTTAGTCATTTGGGTTTGCTTTGCTAATTTAACTCTTTTAGTTTTTTCTCTTTATTGTTTTCTTCAGTTCTTAATCAAAAATTTAATATTTTTCAATTCCTCTTTATAAGAAGAAGAATCAAAAAATATAAAAGAAATTATTTAATTTCAAAACGAAGTCCATTAAGACAAAGAAAATCTATTTTTTTCTCAACAAATAAGCTAGATTTTTATTTTTCACATTTAAACAAAAATATTTACACATATTTTCGAATTCTTCTTGTAAAGAAAAACCCAAATATATATATTTTTTGATTAGATGGTAAAAAAACTCACTAAAAACAAAAAAACAAAAAAAAATGATACCTAAAGCAATTACTATATACGTGGATAAAAATTACATTCACTTGTGATAGGTTAAATAGGGGAATTTAATGCTCATTTTATTAATATTATTTTTGCAATACCAAACTGAATCAAACTAATCTAAGATTTTGTCCAAAACAATTGGGATTGGTTTTTGAGATAATTAGCTAAAATTGAAGGGTCACTTTTAAAGAGTGTAATTATGTCAATTCGCTTTATTCGCATGATCAATTACTATTCTTTGTGATTATTTAAAGTAGTGGGATGAATAAGTTAAAAATAGTAATGAAAATTCATTATGCATCATAGAGTTTCTGTTATAATATTTTGTAGTTTACAACATTTTGTGGGTTTTTTTTATACGATATGTTATAGTATTTGTTACGAACTAATATAATAATGCTGTATTTGAGTGTGCAATAAGCACCATTTTTGAGGTATTCACCTTATCTTGATCTCGTGTGAAAAAATTAGGACACGACTTCTTGATTTTGTCCCATTTTAGACTCATTTTGATAATCAAAATCGTTGATATTGTAGATATCGTTGTGAAGTTTAATACTGTACAAAATCATGTTAGTCGGATACAAATCAATAGTCCATAAATAGCATGTATATTAAGATAAACAGGTATAATCATATATTTATACTTATTTATTAAGTTATAAAACATGATTATATAAATGAGTATAGTACTATTTTATAACTTCATAAATAAGTATGATACACATAATTATAAAATATTTATTTTTATATAAATTAATAATAATAAATTATTAATTTGTATCCGATCAACATTATTTTTTTATCGTTTTATTTTTTTTAATAAAGTCTACAATATGACGTTTTGAATAATCAAAATGTGCCTAAAATATGATTTTAAATATTAAACTGTTTCTATACAATCTCAAAATGTACCACATAAATGGTGTCAAAAAATTATTGGGTGGGGCTTCCAATCTTTGACCGTAGCATTGGAAATTGAACCGCCAGCTAGTTAGTCAGCAGCTAAATCTCTGGGCTTGCTCTTGCAGTCAGTCTTGCTTATGAACAGAGCCGCAGCCCACAGCCAGGCTTTAGGCCCCTCTCAAGAGCTTAATTTTTAGGGTCCAGCAATAAATAAAAAAATTATAAATTTATTACTATTGGTAGTGGTTTTTAGACTATCGATAGTAAAAAAAAGTACTTCCAAATTATAAAGGTTTCATCTTGAACTTCAATTAATGTCCCTAAAATCTCATGTCCGACTCTGCTTATAAATACCATAGTATGAATTTATGAAATGTGAATGAGGGTCAATCCATTATAGTGCAACATGTTTAAACATATAAGTTAAAAACCGGTTCTCATCGGGCACAACTGGGCCCATAATTGAAAATTAGAACGCAATTATTGAGCGTTATTTTAGTTTTTTTTTTTTGTTAATAATGAATTTCTTACCATGATTTTTATATTGACAAGAATAAAATGAAAATGTAAAAAAAAATTCATCAAAAATTAGAAAAAGTCCAATAAATACTGAAAATAATAGCTTGTATATCAAGTAAAAATAGTTTGCTTTTGCTGTGAGTTTTGTTTCAAATTTGAACATTTTTTTTAATCCTCTCATCAAAAAAAATTAAAAAAATATAAAATTTTAATTAAATGATACTAAAAAAATTTACTATAAACGAAAAAAGTCGTAAACCAAAATAGCTAAAATTGATCTAAAAGTAACATCTACACACTCAATTAAATTTAAATTCATTCATTTTGAATTTTAAAAAAAATTTCGTAGTCTAAATTCTTAGATTGTAGTATTTCTCTACCTGAAAACACCTATTCCATTAAATTTATGGAAGTTAACCCGACCGGATTTGATATTCGGATTACCCATAACCCGATCGAGAAGTTTTCAGGAGCTCTTTAGACATTGCAACGTGGTATTCGAATTGATTGGTTCACAATTTCACAGGGTTAATGCCGTCCGATGTAATTATCAACTACTCCATATTTCCATCCAACATAACAGTGATGTTTAACAAATTTAAAAATTTAATAAACTTTTTTAATTTACAAATGTGTCATACAGTAATAGGAGACACCGCAACTGAGGATAGCTAATAATAATTATTACGTAAATGTCGAATGGTATACAAATATAGAATTTCGATATGATATATGGTCATTTCATTTAAAATTGGTGAAGGATAAATTTCACCTACTCATAGTAGCAACTCCAAAAGAGATAATTCAAGCCAAGATAACCATGTCACTACATTATCTATAAGATAGCCATATCACCAGAATCTAAGATGGCTATATCACCAAAATACAACATGGTCATGTCGCCTATGTTCGCCATTTACCATACCAAGTCGCGGTTACCTGATGCTCGATTGTTTGTGTTGCCTATCTCTTCAAACCTATGTGAACACGATCTCCAGTTGGTCCATCTCCACCAGTCTCCAATAGTTGCAGCATGACCTTCACATAGCAATCTCCACCCATTACGTAGCTATCTCCGGCCACGGCTTCCTTTCGCGGTTGCCTGATAAGTATGCCGTGATCTCCTCACACGTTTGTAAAATCTCCATCTACAAAAGTCGCTCATCATTCCTCAGAATGAGGTAGCTGTAATCACGATTTTTAAGTCATTGCTCTTTGATTTGTGTTTCTTAGGGTACTTTTGGATCATATTTGTTTTTAAGAAAAAAACAAAATGGAGTGAGGAGAATGGATGGTAAATAATCATTTTTATTACAAGTAAACAAAAATATTAGTTTTTTTTTTTAAAAAAAAACAATAACATAAAAGCTATTTTGCATCATTTTTTTCTTTTAACTTTTCATTTCATTTTTTTTTCCTCACAAATTTCTTCCCAAATTCAAAATTATCCAAACAAAGAAGAATAAATGTATAAAATATAAGGACAATAAAATAACCATTATCGAAGCATTTTGGGAATCATATCATCAATCTGGGATTAATACATTATTATTCACTCGGCATACTAGTAACTAAATGAACCTATAATTCCAGTACCATGAAGGCCTGAATTTCAATGAGGATATATTATCATCAATGGGCTCAATCTGTTCTATACTGACTATATTCTCCTAAAAATGCCGGGGGGGTGGTGGGTGGGGGGTGGGGTGGTGGTGTTAAGTTGGAGGTTAGATAAAAAAAATAAAATAACTTAGAAGTAAAATTCATCTCAAATAAAATGCAAAAATTGCCTCTTAAAATATGTGTAGAAGGTCTAATTTTTATACAATATTTATATGTCCTC
>BRYF01000009.1:9210000-9220000 GCA_030159135.1 Actinidia polygama
TCCAAGGGCAAGGACGCCATGCCGCCACCCCCCACCCCCACCCCCACCCCCACCCAAGAAGGCCAAGTCCAACAAGGGGCGAGCACCGTGGCTCGGCGACCATTGACGTCAAGGGAAGGCCCGTCCGCCTCGCCGGGACGAAGTTTAGGTCCAGGTGCTTGGATGATGTCGAGCACTCCAATGGCGCGTAAGATACTGGACGGAGTGATTCTTTCCGTCGATAAGAAGAAGGTTGACCAATTCAGTACGGACGAGTTGGTCACCAAGTCTTTCCATGCCCTTGGTAGGTACTTGGTTGTTTACATTTGCTGTCATATTGAGTCCATTCTTGTTTTTGGCACACACACAGGCTTTTGTAGCAGTCGGTCGTGCTCGTTTCTGCTCTCGCCCTCTAAAGTCAAGATCATCAAAACGACTACCACTTCTAGCTCGCACGTGCTGACTCAATCGAGTTTGCCATGGTTAAAGCTCAAAATTGAGCTTTTAAGGCAGAAAACCAAGTGGTCGAGTTGGGCGAACAGGCGATGAAGACCGAGGCCGAGCTGAAGGATAAATTTGAAGTCGTGGTACGGTTGGAGGCTGAGGTGGCGGAGCTTACTGACAAATTGTCTCGAGCCAAGAAGCTCGCCATTGACGAGTTCAAATCTTCAAATGATTTCAAGAACGCGATTGCAGATTCTGCCACCACGTATTTCGGCGAGAGCTTTGAATTCTATAAGAGGCAACTAGTTTACCATCATCCCGACCTTGGAATTGACTTAGTGAGCATGGAGATGGACACCGACTTGGTTGAGGAGGAGGAAGCGGCTAGGGCTGGTGAGAAAGGAAAGGAGATTGAGGATGATGTCGGACCTACTCCTCGGTGCTTGTATATTCTCCTTCCTTTTTTTTAATTGGCGATCTGCCATCCTTGTAATTTTTCCTATCTCAACGAATGACAATTTTCCAATCTCAATGAATGCCCTTTTTCTTCTGCGAATAACATTGTTTGGTGAGCATGTTACATTTATACTGCATAGCATATCTTTTGTTGGCAATCACAAACTCGAGCGATGGCGAGGCGAACTTTTCCGTTTAGGCGCAAACATCAACTTAATCAAACACCAACTTAATCGATCAATATTTTACGCTTTCACTAAAGTGGCGATATAAATCGGAATAAACTGTTAGGTGAATTTATAGTAAATTCATTTTTATAAGATGAATTGGGGATTCGTTTCAATGACATGGCGATCAGGATTCATAATAAACGAGCTCATGACATTCTTGTACGGCGATTAATAGTCTTGACGATGGCGACATCATCAAAGATGATCAAGATGCCTTTTCATATTGTAATGAATGGGTGTTTTGATAATGGCGATATCCATAATGGTGATCAAGATGTTTTATCATATTGTAATGAATGGGCGCTCTTGATAATGGTGATATCCACAATGGCGATCAAGACGCCTTATCATATTTAATGAATGGGCGCTCTTGATAATGGCGATCATGGTGTGGCGATATAATAGTTAAACTTGGAGACGTAATAAGGCGAAATAAAAATTCAAAATTTTATTTTTAAAATTGGCGATTTATTACAAAAAAATCCAGGGCGTGTACCCGAAATGGCGATATAGTGCAGACGATGGCAACCAAAAGATTCACTGGTAGTATTTCTTCATGTGTTCGGCATTTCAAGGGTGAGGGAGTGTCTTTCCATTCATGTCTTCTAACCAATAGGTCCATGGCTTGGATACCTTAATAACCTTATAAGGGCCTTCTCATGTAGGACCGAGCTTTTTTGAGTTTGGTTTCTTTGTAGACAGAGTGACTTTCTGTAGGACTAGATCGCCTAGCAGAAAAGACTTGTCTAACCCTCCGGTTGTAATAATTGGCGACTTGATATTTGTAAGCTGCTTGGCGTACTTCCACCCTTTCCCTCCTTTTATTGAGGAGATCAAGGTTGAGCCTCAGCTCGGTTTCATTGTTTTCCTGATTTAAATTTTAGGTCTTGAAGCTTGGCATTCCGATCTCGACAGGTATGACAGATTCTGTCCCATAGACCATCGAGTAAGGTGTCTTGCCTATAGGGATCCTACTTGTTGTATGATAGACCCAGATTATGCTTGGCAGATCTTCCACCCATTCGCCTTTGGATTTCTCCAATCTCGTCTTCAAGTTCCTTAGGATAGTTCTGTTGGTCACTTCCACTTGGTCGTTTGCTTGAGGATGACCAAGTCAGGAGAAATGATACGAGATGGCGAGGTCCAAACAAAATTGTCTAAACCGTCGTTGTCAAATTGCCTGGCATTGTTTGAGATGAGGACCTTGGAAATTCTGAATCGGAAGATGATACTTTTCCATATGAAATTTCTTGTGTTTTTCTCAGTGATCATGGCGAGAGGTTCTACCTCTATCCACTTGGTGAAGTAATCGATGGCGATGATCAAAAACTTTCTTTGCAATGGAGCTTGGGGAAGAGATCCGAGTATGTCGACTTTCCATTCGGCGAATGGCCATGGGCTGGTCATTGGGAACATCCCAGTATAGGGGAGATGACTCACGGGAGCAAACCTTATGTAGGTTGCCGCATCATGCTCCATCCGAGGCCAGAAGTAGCCCTAACGAATTACCTTTCTGACGAGTGATCTTGCTCCTGAATGATTTCCACAGATACCTTCATGAATCTCTCTTATCACATAATATGCTTCATCAGGTTGAAGACACCTTAGGAGAGGACCTGAAAATGACCTTTTGTGTAGGATTCCATTGAGGATGCAAAACTTCGCTGACTTGTACTGGATCCGACGAGCTTTTAGTTTGTCTGGTGGTAACATTTCTGGCTGGAGATATGTGATATTGTCGTCCATTCATGTTGATCCCGTGTCCTTCTGGCAGACTGATTGGCGATCTCAATGCTTGGGTCAGCTAAGAATTCCATAGGTATATTCTTATCCGAGATGAAGTCAAAGGCTGAGGCGATGTTTGCCAGAGCATCAACTTTCTTGTTTCTTCTCTAAGGATTTGGCGAATTCTGAAATATTTTATCTTTCTTGACATTGCTTTCACCTCGTCTAGGTAGGCCACCATCCTTGTATCCTTGGCGAGGTAGTCTCCTTGGACTTGGTTTACCACCAATTGGGAATCACTGAAGACGTCCAAAGAATCCACTCCTAATTTGGCTGCCACTCTGAGACCGGCGAGAAGAGCTTCGTACTCAACTTCATTATTGGTGGCTCTGAACCCAATTCGTATGGCGTACTCCATTTGCTCGCCTGATGGGGTTCGGAGAATAAGTCCTGCACCGCAGCCGTGTTGATTGGAAGATCCATCTACGAATAACATCCATATTACGAGATTTTCATCTGAGCTTTGCTCCTTTGGAGCTTCCATTTTGGGGGGAGTCACTTTTGGTTCTAGAGCAGGTTCATGTGTGGATTCAGCCACGAAATTGGCTAAGGCGTGGCCTTTGATTGCCATTCTTAGTCTGTAGTCGATGTGTAATTCACTCAGCCCGATGGACCATTTTAAAAGTCTTCCCGAGGTATCCAGCCGTTGGAGAATTTGCTTTAAAGATTGATCATTCAACACGGTAATTGGATGAGTTTGAAAATAATGGCAAAGCTTCCTGGTGGCAATCAAAAGGGCGTAGGCGAGTTTCTCAATTTTCAGATATTTGATCTCGGCTCCTATCAGGACTTTACTGACATAATATACCAGTTTTTGAACTCGGTTCTCTTATCAGATGAGCACTGCACTTACTGCCGTTGGTGAGATGGACAGGTATACGAATAATTCCTCGTCTGTGGTCGGAACAGTAAGCAAAGGTGGTGAGCCGAGATACTCCTTGAGCCGATAAAATATTATTTTGGATTCCTCATTCCATTGGAATGTTTGATTTTTTCTTAAGATTTTGAAGAATGGGAGACACTTGTCAACTGACTTGAAGACGAATCTATTAAGGGCGACAACTTGCCCGATCAATTGATGCACCTCGTTGACGTTTTTGGGCGAGCTCATTCTGAGAAGGGCTTGAATCTGATCTGGGTTTGCCTTAATCCCGCATTTGGTTACCAGGAATTTCATAAATTTTTCAAATGATACCCCAAAAATGCATTTAGAAGGGTTTAGCATCATCCAGTGTTTTTGTAGGATGCCAAACGCTTTCTCTAGGTGGGTGATGTGGTCGGATGCTCCGAGACTCTTGACTAGTATGTCATCAATATATACTTCCATTGTCTTCCTGATCAATTCCTTGAACATCTTATTAACCAATCTTTGGTACGTCGCCCATCATTCTTTAGTCCGAATGGCATGACTTTGTAGTAGTATAACGCTCACTCCGTGATGAAATAAGTCTTTTCTACGTTGAGCAGGTATATTCTGATCTGATGATATCCTGAAAAGGCATCCATAAAACTTAGGAGCTCATGTTTGGACGTGGCATCGACTATTAGATCAATTTTTGGCAAGGAAAACCTATCTTTTGGGCACGCTTTGTTGAGGTCGGTGAAGTCGACGCACACACGCCACTTTTCCCTTCTTTGGGGCGACAACGACGTGGCGAGCCATTCTAGGTAATGGGCTTCCTTAATGACATTAACTTTGATAAGTTTGGTCACTTCTTCTTCTATGACCTTGAGGCATTCGGGGGAGAATTTTTTTCTCTTTTGGAGAACCGGGGGATGCTCGAGGTTGGTGAACAATCTGTGCATGGCGACTTGAGGATCAATACCCGGGACATCGCCTTGTGACTAGGCGAAGACATCAAAGTTTTTCTTTACAAAATCTATCAAAGTAGAGCGCAACTCGTCAGCGAGTTCGGTGTCGATCATAATGTGGAGATTTGGATAATCTGGGTGTATGGGGATTGGAGCAACTTCTTCGAGAGGTTTGGTGTTTTCACTTTCTCTGGGGTCCACCAAGGTAATCTGCTCCATCTCGTCCATGAGCAATTCCATCTTGCCATCCTTGATCTGTGATTGCTATTAGGCAGTTGGGGTTGGGGAGGTTTCAGCCTTCATGGCCGAGATGAAACACTAACTGGCCACTTTTTTGTTGTCCCTCACCTCGCCCACCCTTGAGGAAGTGAAAATTTTCATTTTTAGGTGGTAGGTTGAGATGATTGCCCTGGTACCTCCTAAAGTTGGGCGACCTAAAATCGCATTGTAGGGTAAAGGGCAATCTACTACGATGAAGTCTTGCCAAACGGTGGTCTGGTGCGGCTCTGTTCCCAAGGTTACCGGTAACTTGATCCATCCAAGCGGGTGCGTCATGTTTCCTCTAAAACCTACCAGGGGAGTATGGAAGGGGTGGAGTTTATCCAGTCCAATCTTCATCTTCTCAAACACAGAGACGAACAAGATATCTGCTGAACTTCCATTATCAACTAAGATCATTTGCACATTGAAGTTGGCAATTACGACTGAGACAACCAAGGCGTCATCATGCGAGAGGTGTAAGCCTCTCAAATTGTCATTGTTAAAGGTGAAAGGTTGTAGACTTCTTTCTCAGCTCGCCCACTGGCGCTCTTGCCATGTCTTTTTCTTTACAAATTTGAACATCCATCGGATCCAAATCCGCCATGGATCACCTGTATATCACTAGCCGTAGGTTTGTTGTCGTCGTATCTCCTATCTAGCAAGTTGGGTGGCGGCGATCAACTACATACTTCCTCAGATATCCCCTCTTGATAAGGTCGGCTATCTGTTCCTTCAATTGAAAACTGTCTTCTGTGTTATGGTCGTGGTCTCGGTGGAACTCATAATACTTGTTCTTGTTCCTTTTTCGAGGATCAGTCTTGATTTTTTCAAGCCATTTGATGAATTCTTCATGTTTAACTTCCGTGAGTACTTGGGCAATTGGAGCATTGAAAGGTGGCAACACCAATTCTGTACGGCGAGGTGGAGTGCGAGGTCTCCTATCGTTAGTCCGTCTAGGATCTCGATCAGACCTTTTGTTCCTTGTCTCATCTTTGTAGTCAGATCGCCTCGTGTCGGGCTCCTTTCTTTTATGATTATCTTTCCTTCGTCGTCTCCGCTATATACTTTCTCAGATATCCCTTCTTGATAAGGTCGGCTATCTATTCCTTCAGCTGGAAACAGTCTTTTGTGTTATGGCCGTGGTCTCGGTGGAACTCACAATACTTGTTCTTGTTCCTCTTCCGAGGATCAGTCTTGGTTTTCCCAGGCCATTTTAACTTCATGGAACTCACAATACTTGTTCTTGGAACTCACAATACTTGTTCTGTTCCTCTTCCGAGGATCAGTCTTGGTTCTTCATGTTTAACTTCCGTGAGTACTTAGGCAATGGAGGCGTTGAGAGGTGGTAACACCAATGCTAGATGGCGAGGTGGAGTGCGAGGTCGCCTATCGTTAGTCCGTATGGGATCTCGATGAAACCTTTTGTTCCTCGTCTCATCTTTCCCTCATCGTCTCCGCTTTGCTTCGGCCAATTCCTCGGCGGCGATGTATTTGTCAGCCTTGCTTTGGAGAACCGACAAGGTTTCAAGAACATTCTTGGACAGGGAGTCAAATAGTGGGCCAGGGCGAAGTCCTTCCATCATGGCCATGATTATCACCTTGTCATTGGAATCCTCTACTTCTAAGGTGGCTTGGTTAAAGCACTTTACATAGTCCTTCAAGCACTTTATTTCCTTCTGATGAATAGTGAATAGATAAGAGGCATTCTTTTTCCTGACTCCGCAGCTCATGAAGTTGGCGACGAAGAGCTTGCTCAAGTCAACAAAGGAATCAACAGTTCCAGGTGGTAGCTTTCTGAACCATGACCTCGCCGGCCCCTTCAATATGGCAGAAAAAGCTTTGCACATCACTTCGTCAGAATAACCTTGGAGCGACATCAAGCTCTTATAAGAATCTAAATGATCCATGGGATCCATTTTTCCCTCGTAGATTCTGAGCTGGGTGAGCAGTTTGAATTTGGAGGAAACTCTAGCTCTTAACACTCTCTCTGTGAATGCCGGCTCAGTCTGTCTGATCAAGGCATCTACCATTACTGGAACGCCTGCCCCCGTGTTGATGGCATCAAGGCAGGCATATAGGTCCCGGATCTTTTGGGAGGTGGATGTACTTCGTTGTCTGGGCGCCTGATCGTTTAGGCGAGAAGACCTTCCTCTCCTGATCTCATCGCCTTCAACTTCAGGAGCTTGGTTAGATCGGGATTCTGATGAAGAGGAACTCCTTTCACGTCGAGGACGTGAGGTAAGAGAATGGGCTCGTCTGACTCGACCAGTATTGTGGTGGCTTTGGGATACTTCATCGCAAGATCGACGAGGTTGTCATGGAGGGTGGTTTTCAGTGATAGGGGCTGGAGGAACTTGTGGCGGGTATGCGGCGAGAAGCTGCAACAAGCGGGCGTTGTTTTCATTCATAATTCTCATTTGTTCGGCCACATCATGTATCTCACGATGGAGACCTTCTAGATCCAGAGCTTGACTAGTATTGGCCATTGGATGAGCTCTGTTATCCAAAGGGCTGTTGGCACTCAGTTTGGGTAATAAACGGCTGCGTAAGTGCATAGAAGGTTGAGAACCATCGTTCCCACAGACGCGCCAAACTATTGTGGAAAAAATATGGGACAAGCAACCAACAGTCGAATTGCTCCTTTGCCTCGGCACTGGACCTCGGCAACAAGATGGGCGACCTACACAGACCACTGAACAAACGTTATCGGCGGGGGTAAGGCCGCTCAAAACTCCTCCGGCGTGCAATCAGACCAAGGCGAGGAGAATAAAAATAGTAGAGCTCTGATAACAAAGAACAATTAAGCGTAAAGTTAGATTGTACCTCAGAATAATGGGAGAGCGGCCTTTATATAAATAGAGAATGGAGAGCCGTGTAAGAAAACTGTGATGTGATCCTCAGACGGCTAAATATAGAAATATATCCCGGAGATAGCGGAGATTTAATAGGGAGATCTGATAACTGGAGGACATCCCGTGATTATAGGTGTTATGATGGAAAGGATCTCTTCAAAGGTAGTTCTCTTATGTAGATAGAATCCCTATGTAGATGGAGTTCATATGGAGATAGAAGACCATGTATCTTACCTTGCCCAATTCGTGATGTGGAGATTGGTGAGATTAAATCCATACCGATTACAGGCAATGGTATGAGGGGCGATCACGATCACTGGCGATGTGGCGGTCAGGCGATACCTCGCCCATTGTTGATATGGGGAATGACTGGTGACGTAAATATGGGTGAGCACGGCGAGGTATTGTGGAGATCTTCCTGAAGATGAGTGACGTGGCCCTTTGGCGAGGTGCAAATATTTTATCCCTCATCAACACTCATAATTGAGGAATGACTAATTACAAAAGGATTAGAGTACATAATTCCCACCAAGTCGGTTTCTTAATTTTAGTTCAAATGTAGGAGGTATTTCGCTTTTGCAATTATTTACGATTTTTTATTGGCATAAATTAACATATGACCAAAAGAAACTTAAATATTATATATATATATATATTTAAATGCTCCAAAACTGTCAAGTATCAAAGTATAGAAGTTTAATTTATTGTTTAAATTATCCCAAAAGAAAAAAGATAATTATTAATCACAAAGGAAAAAAAAGAGTGCTCTAGTGGAGGAAGATAGGTCTCCCTCTCTCCTCTCTATGGAATCTGCTGCAGCTCGTGAAAGCCTATACCTTCCTATTTTTTATCTTTATATTTTAATTTAGTTTATATTTTTTATATTAAATTAATTTTAGATAATACGTATCTTGATATATTTAATTATAATATAATAAATATATAAAGATGAGATACCAAAGGTAAGAAAGAGAAAAACGTGCATTATTTAATTATTTATTTTTTTCTTCCTTTTTTTTTTCCTTCTCTTGATTTTGATTTGAAGATTTTACTTTTCTTTTTTATCAAAAAATCATAAAAGACGTGTTTTTAAAAAAATATATTTTAAATCTTGGGCAATTTTATTTTTTTTTAACTTTTTTCAAAAACCGGCTGATTCACTAAATATCGGCCGCTTCACTGTTTTTTCAAAATACCGGCCGGTTCACCCAGTTCAATCCGGTTCACATGCATTTTCGGTAAATTAATTAAACCGTACCGGTTCATGGTTTAACCGATTGAACCGGCCGATTCGATTCGATTTTTATAACTATACGTGAAAGTGATGCTGTTATAGGCACTGATGTGTGGGTAAAAGTGAGATTTCACTAATTGATTTTTTATTCAAAGTAATAGCAATTTTTAGGACTATAATTCAACTTTCTTGGCTGTAAAGTGCATGAGGAATTTTTGTAAAGTCCATTATAGCCACATAGCTTTGAGTTAAATTAAACCCTCATGATAAAAGTGACATTGACTCTTCGTATCTTTCTTGAAAAGCACTACAATACACATCGTACAATCTTTATAAATAAATATACCAATAAATTTATAATAAATTCATTTATAATAAAATATTTTATAATAATGACTACAAAAATTTATAACAAAACTAATGTGATTCATAACTAAACAATGAAGTAGTGAAGAAAAGAGGGAAAGTCAATACGATCAGTTGGGCCTTCACAAAAAAATAAAAATTTTAATGAATGTATTTGGTTAAAATAATTTTTTTCCTAGAAAATTGTAAGAACTTTTTTATAGTTACTAAATTATCCATGAAGTGGTGAAAAAAAAAATAGGGAATTAGGGTAGAAAAATATGTACAAAATGGAAAGTAAAATAAGAGTTGATTCCTTTCCTTAAAAAATAAAATCTTCTAGTGTTTTTTTGCAAGAAAATGAAAAAAAATGTATTTTATCACTTGTTTAGTACAATGAAAGCCATGACTTTCATCCTAATCAAACTCAGGTGTATAACACTTATTTTTATCACTGATTTATTTTATTTCATATATTACGCACAATAAGTATAAATAAACTAAAAGAAAATTATTCCCTATATAAAGTACATTGAGTTTTTTAAATTACGCATTATCATGATTGGTATGTCCATTTGAAACAAACTGATCACAAACCCCCC
>BRYF01000009.1:9247500-9250000 GCA_030159135.1 Actinidia polygama
TTCAAACAAGCACAAGCCATATTTTAATTTCCCACACTTGTTGTACATAGTAGCAAGAGTATTAACCACAAACGAGCTCACATCTAAGCCTTTCTTCATTGCCTGGGTGTGGATTTCCCTCCCATAATCCAATGAACCCGTATCAGCACACGCCTTCAACGCATAGCAAACGTGTACGAGTCATATTCCTCACTTGTTCGCGACATGTCAGAGAAGTATCTCAACCCCTCATGATTATAACCGGCACGTACAAGCCCCGTTATAATAGCAGTCCACGAAACTACATTTCTTAGAGGCATTTCATCAAATACTTTGCAACCATCCCAAAGCTTACCAATTTTCGCATACATGTCCAGGATCGCACTACCCACAAAAACAGAGTTCACAAAACCTGTTTTGACAGAATACCCATGCAACAATTCTCCATTTTTGACATTCAAGTTGAGCTCACAAGCCTTGAGCGCAACACTAAGCACAAAAGGGTCCATTCCAAGATTAGAGTCAACCCACAATTTCGAGAACAAGGACAATGCTTCAGAAGAATCAGAGGCATTGACATTGCCAGAAATTATTGTGGTACATCTCTGTGAGGCATAGTATCAAACACTTGGCGGGCATCTTTTAAGTGACCGGTTTTCACCAGCTCCTTCAACTTAAGAGTTGACTTCAGGCATATTAACTGGATGGAAATTGTTTGTACTTTGATCTAAGTGTTCTTCGTTTTGGTCTAAAGAAAAAAAGACTCTGGGTTCATTACAAGCAATGGTTGATGCTGTATAAAATCGCCTCATATGAGGCCTAATCGATGAAACCATGTCTGTTTGAATGTAGAAGCCATAAGAAGTCACCAACCCGAACTGAACTAACCAGGAAGACATCCAAATTTGGATGGAACGAAAGATTTGAAGCCCAATAACTAGCCCATTTCATGGAGGCCCAATACTATTAGGGCTCGTTTGTTTCAAATGATTGGATTAGGAGGAATAGTGGGTTCAAGTAATACTTTTGGAGTTCACATGTTATTTTATATACATATATATATTTAAAATAGGGACAACATTACCGTGTGGGATTTTTCAAATATGCTATACTTGTGGTCTACTTTGACCATTATATGTAGTTAATTCATTTATGAAAGTCATTATATCAATGATTGTTATATATAGATGGTCAATGACAATGAAGACGGCGAAAGAATATAATAAGCATAACATTACTAAATTTTTTGACATAATTTCAGTCACATCTCGTGGGTCTATGGTGGGTCCGTTCTCATATTAATACACTCCGATTACTTCCTCTAACTATGATTACTTCCTCTAAATATGAAAAAGAATTAAGTTAATTGAAAATAAATACAAAAAATTAGGTTGTATTATATTTGTTGGGCATGAACTAACAATCAGTCCAGTAACTGATTTACGAATTTTGGAAGTACATGAACTTGAAAGATTTTTTGGGCTAGGGTGCTCTATTTTAATTTGGGAGTTTTTTTATGATAGTTTTGCCCTTGTTAGATAGCTATATATTGATTTTAATTTGTTCTGTTTGTGTTCGATATATGAATTTCTGTTGTTCTGAGGTGCTATGAGAAATGGTGCGATGTTCTTGCTATGAGTTTTCGTGCATGATTGCAGGAGTGTTCAATTGATCTGGTATCCTTGATTTTGTTTTGTGCGTTAATTTATTTTTTTGTTGTTGTTGTTGCATGTTGTAGCCTATTTTTGGTAGTTGAGTTGGATTATGAATTCTAAGTGAGTAGGACGTCATTTGGAGTTTAGATTATGGTCCAATGGTTTTTTTGTTTAATTGTTTATTATTAGGTCTATTTCCAAGAATTGCTAGCAATACCTCTAAAAAAACTGCAACATATAACACATAAAATAGAGGGGAAAACGAACCGCTACGATGATTAGAGTCAGGAAGAGCATCGAGTTCCTCCAACTCGTAATCGTCGAGCAAGGCCATGTTCCTGTCCGGCTTCACACTCAACGACAGAAACCCCCAAAGCGATGATTCATCGTCGTCCACTTCATTGTCCCCGTCCAACGACGTCGTTGTCGCCTCCTCCTCGTCGTCTTCATCTTCATCGTCATATTCTCCTCCTTCCGCAAGGGGCTTTCTGTACCTAGACCTATATTTACGTCCGCTACTAGTAGGAGTAGCCTTGTAATGGGACTATGTGTGAGGGAATGTGAATCGGCGCCGGAGAAGAGGATTGTCAGCGACGGAGTTGAAGTTAGAGTGAGAACAACAGTGGATTGGAGAATGACGGTTGTCCATCGGCCTTGCAGATAAGTGATGCACATGGAGACGGAGACGGAGACGGAGACGGAGACCCAGCTCCATTTTCGTTTGGGTACTTGTGATCTCGGATTATCCTATTTCTGTTTAATTCTTTGTTATTTCCATTTCTATTAGTGATTTTTTCGGCTCTCTATTGCCTTGGCCTTTTCGGCTTTTCCAATGCAAATTGTCTAGCTCCAAGGGAATTGCATTT
>BRYF01000009.1:9260000-9262500 GCA_030159135.1 Actinidia polygama
GTCAACCCTACAAGATATAACTGTTGCCGAATCCTTAACCATTTGGTTCGCATATCATCCAGGGTCTCTTCTGCTAGCTTCCGCTTCTCTATCTCCATCAATAATGTCAACCTTACTTCATGCAATTCGGCTTCAACATCACGTGGAGAAGGCTGCGGTCCACTCTCAAACGACAATTCTATAGAAAGCAAGAAAATCTGGTAAGCTCCCAAATTGTAAAGGCGTAACAAAAATAGGATTGTGATGTTAAATACCGTGCATAAATAACAAATTGGTTGATAGTGGTAGCATAAACAAGTAACAAAAAATAATTATAGCACACAAATATATGTGGGCATGTTCATAAAAAGAAAACAAACACCTAAGCACATGATCACTGATCAGTTAGTATAACTCTTGATATTTGAATACTAGAAGCAGCAAAGAGAGAAAACTGAACACATAAGTAGGAAGAAAAAGTACCATCCCAAGCATCATAAAATTCTGCTACTGGTTGATTGAGATACAAAGACCATTCAACCCCACTATTGCTCTCTCCCTTGGTATTGCTCTTAGCACTTATCGAGTCTTGGGGATCAAGGACATCTTCAAGCTCACCACCTTCTTCACAATTGGATGCAACAGGCTTCATTGAAAGGTTTTGCACGGCTGAACCATTTTGTGAAGCGAAACTGTTGGCCAAATGACTAACTCCATGTTCCTCATTGCAAGTACCATTCACATGTTCCTCTTCAACAGGGCTGGGAATAGAAACCGTAAAAGTAGCATCCTTGGCTGAATCAGTAGCCTCGTTTTCTGCAACTTTTGCATTCTCATCTACCTTCTCTTCTTCGGTAGCTCGCTTCTGAGCAGTGACATTATCCTCAGAGTAACTCTTGAGAAGGCGTGGCCCACGTCTCTTGTGATTTATGATATAAGGTGATGGAGGGAAGGAAGATGGAGAATCAGGAAGCGGGGTCGACTCAGGTGTGGCATATAGCGTCGGGGTTATCTGAGCCCAGCGATGCTTCTTATCCACTGTTGTTGTCGTTGATGTACCATTTCTCCTCTCCAGTGGAGGCTTAGAAGAGTTATTCATTCCCCTCTCCAGTTTTGAATTGGCAGTATTGTTGATTCTGCCCGGTTTTGAATCATGAACATTCTTTCGAATTGTCATGGATTTCGAAGTTCCTGATTCAATCAACCTATCCAAAGCTATTGCTGTAAATATTGGCATAACTCTGCATCATCAAACATCCAAATAATTTTAAAAGTTTTTCAAATTTGGTTACCGCAGGGGGAGAGGGTTCCATATACACAATATGCATAGTTGCATACACAAAACAATTCTAGTCAGAATATCGGTAACTAATAATACACATTTGAAGGTTGATATTTTTTCCTTATTTAAGACCTGGTCAGCTTCCCACTTAACTGAACAAAAGCGAGCTTTGATGCCGTGAATTTTCCCTTATCGCACTCGAAAACAAAACAATAAAACCATGTAGTTCCAAGTTCCGTTTCTGTTTCCTTTTCTTTTCCTTAATCTTCTTATTAAAAGCCAAATCCATATGAAAGTTGAAGCTGAGGATGCAAGTAATAAGGGGTAAAAATTGAAATCAATGAAACTGAAGCTATTAAAATTCAATTCGAATCTCCAAACAATCCCAAATTCAAAAACTTAGACATCTTTACTCGACACTCTAAAAAATAAAAATCCTAACCAGCTAATTTGCCAATAAATGAAATCGAAATTTCATTAATTACGATCTCTTATACTCAGCAAATCTCAACTGAAGCAGAGGATGCAACTAATTAAGGGAAACTAAAAAAAGGCGTGAAAGGAAAGGGGTATCAGTGGGGAAGGGAGTACCTGCCCTATCAAAATTCAATTCGAATCCCAAAATAATGGGCCCAAATCCAAAAACCTAGACATTTTCACTCAACACCTTGCAAAAAGAAAATTCATAACCAGATAATTTAGCAATCAATGAGATCGAAATTCATTAATTAAGACCTCTTATAACCAACAAATCAACCGAATACGAAAGTTATACCAGGTGATGCAACTAATTAAAGGGAAAATAACAAAAGGCGTGAAACTGAAGCTCCGACTCACACTCCTCGTCCCCCCTCTCATGGCAAACATATGGGAAGTGTCAGGTCAGTAAAAAAACTTATTTTACCTACCCCACTATAGGAGTAGTAAACCTCATGGGATTGGATTAAATGGATGCAATAAAAACTCAATCCAAATCTCCAAAAAAGCACTGATCAAAAGCCAAAACCCTAGATATCTTTCACTTGACACATCAAAAATATCCTCACCAGCTCCTTTACAAAATCGAATCTCAACATCTTAAAAAAAAAAAAAAAAGAAAATTCATAACCAGATAAATTAGCTATCAATGAAACGGGAATTCAGTATTTAAGACCTCTTATAACCAACAAATCACCCGAATACGAAAGTTGTAGCAGGTGATGCAGAAGATTAAGGGAAACGAACGAAAGGCGTGAAACT
>BRYF01000009.1:9267500-9270000 GCA_030159135.1 Actinidia polygama
GTTGGTGGCTGAGCGAAGGCAAAATGAGGCTCGTTCCAAAAAGCTGGCCGTAGAGGAATTCAAATCTTTTGACGATTTCCAAGAAGCTGTTGAAATGACAGCCTCCAAATATTTTGGCAAAGGATTTGACTTTTGCAAGCAGCAAATCAATCGTCGTCATCCTGAGCTTAACATACTGGAGATGGGGATTGATCACGACCTGCTTGAGGAGGAGAACGAGGAGGAGAAGGAGAAAAATAAGGAAGAGGAGGAGAAAAATAAGGAAGAGGGGGAGAAGAAGGATGACCAGGATAATGATTCCCTCTCTCCTTAAACACCTATATTTCTCTCTCTCTCTCTCTCTCTCTCTTTTTCCCATATTGCATTATGCTCGTATTATTTATTTGTATGGAGATATCATATCATGAATTTGGCGAACAAAATGGCGATTGACGAGATAAACTCAGGTGAACTTCACTTGATGAATTGGCGAGATAACTTTGGAGAGTTTTGTTCAGGCAAGATTAACTTGGTGAACATAACTTACTGTCGATCATAACAAGTGTCACTCACCTTAATAAGACCAACATTAGACTGAACCATGGAGACCAAAACATAACAAACTGGCGATGTGTTATTGGCGAACATTACTTGATCTTTCAGGAAAATAAAGTTTGCTTGGCAAGTTTAATGCCTTCAATTTGGCAAAATTTTTAACTCTCCACAAACCATCATCCTTTGGTGACTTGATTTTAGCGATCAAATCTTCACCTTTTGGCGAGCCTGATTAATAGGCTAATAAAGTCGGTTCAAGTTGCTTTAACTTTGTCAAACATTAAACCTTTCCATGGCGATGTGATTAATCAAGCAACTCAACATTGGCGATCATAAACTGGCGAACAGGTGATCTCAGCATAGGCAACAACAAAATTTGTTGCACTTGGCGACGTCATGGAGAAATTTTGACATTGGCGAGATAATTTAATAAGGAGAAATCAAATCTTCTTGGCGAGATAATCGATCTAAAATTGGAGAATTTGTATTTTTACTGAAATAACTTTAATCACACAAAAATTGGTAATCACGATCATAAGCTTTTGGTGAATAAAATCTTCAAAATTGGCGACACTATCCACTTTGGCGAATTTTGGCGATATATATGGATCGAACTTGGAGAAACATGATTTTATTAAAATAATCACTATTATATGGAGATTGGCGAACATATGACTTTGGCGACAACATACCGTTTGGGCGAAATTAATTTCATGGCGATTAAGGAGGCTACTGGAAATATTTTTTTAGGTGCTCAGCATTTCAAGAATGAGATAGTGTCTTCCCATTCATGTCTTCTAGCAAATAGGTTCCCGGTCTGAATACTCTAATAACCTTGTAAGGACCTTCCCATGTAGGACCAAACTTCCTAGCATTGGGCTCCTTTGTAGACAGGGTGGCTTACCTCAAGACCAAGTCACCAGGCAAGAAAGATATGTGATTAACTCTCTTATTGTAGTACTTTGCAACCTGATGTTTATAAGCTGCTTGGTGTACCTCAGCTCACTCCCTCTTTTCGTTAAGGAGATCAAGATTAAGCCTTAATTTGGTTTCATTGTTCTCCTTGTCGAAATTTGAAGTCCTAAAGATCAGCATTCTAATTTTCACTAGAATGACTGATTCTGTTCCATACACCATAAAGAACAGCATCTCGCCCGTAGGGATTTTGCTCAAGGTGTAGTAAGCCCATAGTATGCTCGGTAGATCTTTTGTCCATTCTCCTTTAGATTTCTCTAATCTCGCCTTTAGATTCCTCAGGATTGTTCTATTGGTTACTTCCACTTGACCATTTGCCTAAGGATGACCTGGCGAGAAAAAATGATGAGAAATGGCGAGGTCCGAATAGAAAAGCTTGAATCTATCATTGTTGAATTGCTTGGCATTGTCCGAGATGATAACCTTATGAATTCCAAATCGACAGACGATGTTCTTTCATACAAAATTTTTGGTGTTCCTCTTAGTGATTTTGGCGAGAGGCTTAGCTTCTATCCACTTTGTGAAGTAGTTTATGGAGACAATCAAAAACTTTCTCCACAATGGAGCTTGTGGTAGAGGTCCGAGTATGTCAATTTCCCATTGAATGAATGACCATAGGCTGGTCATCTGCAACCATCTCGGTATGAGGGAGATGACTTATTGGAGCAAACCTTTGACACTTGTCAAATTTTCTAGTGAATGATACCGCATCTCGTTCCATCTGAGGCTAGAAATATCCTTGGCGAACAACCTTTCTAACCAGTGACCTCACCCCTAAATGGTTTACGAAGATGCCTTCATGAATCTCTCTGAGTACATACTCTGCCTTTTCAGGTCAGAGACACCTTAGGAGTAGTCCTAAGAAGGATCTCTTGTACAAAGTCCCTTGGATGATGCAGAACTTAGTTGCTCGATACTGGGTCTGGCATGCTTGGAGCTTGTCTGATGGTAGCTTTTCTTCCTTAAGATATGTGATGATCTCATCCATCCA
>BRYF01000009.1:9277500-9280000 GCA_030159135.1 Actinidia polygama
CTTGTATCAAATGAAAGAATTGAATGCATATCTTTTGAAGAAAAAAAAATAGACCATCTGCAAAATGTGCAAGTGAAAGAAGTATTTGAATGCCATTCCTTTTTTATGGTTCTGAAAGAAATTTTATAGCAAAAATAAATATCGTATGATTGTTAAATGATTGAAGAGAAAAATCACCGGTAGAGAGACTTTTCTAACCTATTACCTCATCTTTATGAAACTCATTGATGGAACTCAGGTCTGTTTGCTTAGGCTAAGTAAAAAACCTCTCTGAATACATACATATACACAATATTGTATTCTTTATTAAAGAATAAATATTGTGCTTATTCTGAACAGAAATGTCTCTATTCACAATGAAAATACCTGTTGACTTTCCTAATAGATGTATCTTTTCACAAATAGACTCTTAAATAGAATAGGTATTCTTTAATAATACAAAATATTCACATAAAATCTCTTTACAGAGATTTCTTACATTCCCTTACTAGGCTCACATAGAAATGTAATAGGTGATAATAATCAATATAAAAATAATGTGTGTCACACCAAATTAATCTCCATATATAAAGAGAGTTTCTTACAGGCTTTGCTTTTATTTTTTTAAATATACGAGAATTAACAAGTGACCTATTTTGCTGCTCAATGAATAATAAAAAAATTGTTAGCTAAAATAGAAGAAACGACTTTTAGTTGAAATTTGACTGATCAAAATTTAGTGAAGGTTAGATGCTGTTACCAGGCACTTCAACAAAACATGAATGAATTATACACGACTTGGCTAAATCATTATGCACCTGTTTTGTACTCAAAATTGTTGGCATGCTAGAGTTTGAATCCGCAATCTCACAGTAACTAGTTCATTTATCACCCAGTTTACACAAACACATATTCCATGCTTGATAATAGATTTCAATTTAATAGAATTAGCAATCCAATCTAAATCCTCTTGGATTAATAGTTCTATGAGATTCGATTAATAATATCAACTGCTTATGAGATTCTTAATCCTCTATAAATGGAGGATTAACAGATCCAATAAACTATTAGTTCAAAATTTAATATTTGCATTAGAAAATGGTTAAAATGGGTCCATGTGACTAATAGTTTAAGTTTCACCTTCAAAATATGTTATCAAATGTGGCCGTAGAGATACGATCAGGGATGGACTTGGAGGGATGGTTGGTAGCGACCACCTTTGACAATACCCCTTGTAGAAAATATAACCACGTTTATTAGTAATTTGGAATTTAAAAAAAAAATACTTTTTCCCAATAAATTAACACCCATTCCTCAAGTTTTATCAATTATTTTTAGAATTAATTTGATAGAGAGAGGGAATGTCAACCACAACAAACTAAGTCTCCAGCTCCTGGGAACCAACTCAGTCTTTGAGGGTCACAGATCCCAAGAGTCAATGAGTTTGAGCGTTGAACCCAACTAAAGGAGCTCAGGAAGATTGAGTTAATTTGAGTTTTTTGAACAAATCAAAATAAATCACCTATACTGAGTTGCCAAAGTTTACCAAGATCCATTTTGACATTGTAGTTATAAATCTGCAGTTAGATGAACAAGGGATTGTTGTGAAAGTGTTGGACCCGTTCCAGATCTGGCTTGGTAACAGTAATGCATTCTAGTTCAAGGGAGCTTCGCTTTGGCTTCTTTGATACTAGTTGGATCGAGAGAACCTCGTGCATTTGTTTAATTATCCGGATCTCCCCCAATCTTATTCTCCAGCTTGGGAGCATAGGGTCCCCTCAGCATGCGAATAGTGCTAGCAGGGAGATCATCCTTTGTGGCATTGTTTGTCTCCTCCCTATCCCAATCAAAATACGGTTAGATCTAATCTCGATTTTTTCTGCTTTATTTTTTTCTTGATCAACGTACTCTTGTAAGTGTCCGGCCTGCACGAGCTGAACAAGAAAAAACTTCAAGGTTCTACATTTCTCAGTTATGTGCCCCCTCTCTTCGTGCTATGCACACTTCCATCTTTGATTCCTCTTAATCGCATCGCCACCCATTAGGATCATTTTCTTGTAATATGACTTATCTCAGATGCAAACCAGTAGTTTGTATATCAGCTCTTTGAAAACCACATGCACCTGTTGCCTGATTCATCCCTCACGTTTTTCTGCACTTTCTTTGTGGCGTTTGAACGAGCTTTCTCCATAGGATGTTGACAGTCCTTGGCACTATGCGAGCCTCACATCATTCTCCACCGAGCGTATTTCTCCGCTTGGGACTTCATAACATATAGCTAGGTTGGTGGTTCTAACGTCAAATCATCCCAGTTTTTCCTTAGGTGTAAGCCCGAGTTTGTAGCTAACCACCGCTAATTCCTCCGAGCATCCGTCGATTTCATTGTACATCTCCCAATATCTCTTACTGTAATTGTTGAGGGTTTCATTTTTCCCATTCCTCCGAGCTCTCCCGACGAAGGTTTTCCAATGGGAGAGAGCTTCCCGATCTCCCCTAAGCACCAAGCTCTCCCCCACGAAGG
>BRYF01000009.1:9282500-9292500 GCA_030159135.1 Actinidia polygama
ATGGCTCGTTATCAAGGAATGCCCCTACTGACACATCCCTCAGGAATGCCCCTACTGACACATTCCTTAGGCTAGTCCCTCATGACTAAGCCTTCCTCTATGCAATTCATTGGCACACAATATGCAATGCCACCTCATATGTATGTCATCATCAATATATATCAAGTTACCTTATATGGATATTATCATAGATATAATCACCATCATTAATCATATGAGAGATCATCATTCAATAGCAATCAATAAGTTATTCAATTCAATATGAATAAGATTATATATATCCCCACCTGTTACCGCACTTACACCTTGCTGTAAGTTGTCTCGAAGACGATTTTCCTTACTTAGCTCCTCGAGGGTCACCACTTTATGTAGAATAACTGTATTTCATTTTGGCTCCATTTCGGAACCTAACGAAAGAAAAAGGTTATCACCGATAACAATTAATTCAAAATAATGAATCCAATTCTATATTTTATAATTTAACCCTATGGATTCTCATTAAATAGTAATAATTACACCATATATAAATTTTAAGACGATCGGACACTGTTTCACCGTTGATTGTCACCAAACACGCATATTATCACTATCGATTACCACTTTATATAATACGTCACTCTAACTTTTGAATTAGTCTAAACTGACCTCATAATCGAATCCAGAATACTGAAAAACTTAGGAAACGACTATTTATACAACCAAAAACTCATCCTATTGACCAATTTTAGAATAGGGTACACGATAGGACCATAGGCTCGCCGACACTGGATAATTTCCAGACCTGGGCAGCCATAAACACAAACAGAAGCTTCCGCCTCTGTTTTCAATTTCAAATTCGTAGAGTCAATTTCAAATTCGTAGAGTCTCGCATATATATATATATACACACATCTACTTATGATTTCAAATATAAAATTCCTAAACACATCAATTGATATTAATTTAAATAATGATTAATTCAAACAAATGGAAAGACTTGGTATGAAATCTCACCATTTATTAGTTTTTCAGACCCAAATCATCTTTCTCTCTCTCTCGGTTCTCCTCTTTCTCTCTCTCTTTCCTTCTCTCGGTTCTCCCCTTTCTCTCCTCTGTTTGTTGTTTTTTTTTTTCTTTAAAACTATACATATATGTATTAATGTATATATTGCTTGCAAAGAGAAAAGGACACGCATGTCCTGACTCACCCAAAATTTTAGTTAAATTGCATTTTTTTTTCCTTCAACTTTAAAGTCTCTTTGTTTTATCTCAAAAGTTATAATTCTTGCACTTTAACCCCAAAACTTATTATATATACTATCTATATTAGTTTACATATTTACACTTGCACCCGAAACCTTAAATAATAATATTTATATCCCCAGAATTTAATCAATATCTTAAAATTAATTCATTAACCACTAAAAATTAAGAGACGGGTCTCACACTTAGTCTCAAAGCCACTACCCATTCGTATCCGCAACCAATTTTACTTGTGCTTAAAGTTCTAAACATTGCTTAAAAGATGGGAAAAAATGCCCAGAAGAGATTAGTACCGGTAATGAAGGGATTTAAAATTACAAGTCTTTTAATATATAGTTTGGTGGGTTCTGTTAGGTAGGTTTGCTAACATTGCTTGTTTATATGTGGACTTCCCTGATTGACTCTTAATTGTAACAAGAAATGGTATGCATGTGAACAAATCAACAAGGTAGGTGTACCGGTCCCAATTACCGATCACACAAATTTGGAGATTTTGGGCAATTGAATTGGTAAGATGTTAAATTTCTTAATGATAGATAAACAATCCTATATATCCTCAATTTATTATAGTAGAAGTAGTGACGGAGTCAAAATCTTTGCTGAGAGAGGGCCACTATACAACTAAGGGTTGGAGCATGTGTGCCTAACTCCGCCCTTTATATGGGTATGTGTTTTTGGAACTCGCAAGTGTGCCATAACAATTTATTCTTACCTATCTCTCTAGTTGTTGTTGTCATCGGTTTTTGGTGCTTCAAAAAGATCTACTTCTCTCTCATTCTCCGTGCATAGAACCGACTCCTATAATTGAAACCAAATGGCGAAACTAGCATGGTGTTAAGGGGCCGGGTCACGTCCGCTTCTCATTTTTATACAATTGACTTTTGTATAGTATATATCACCTGTAAGATCAAAAGAAATTATACTATCGACACGTTTTTCACTCTAAAATTTTCTGGATAATTACAACATCATCTTATTTATAGGACTTATTTACAACTAAGTTTCACACGTAAAATTGTTAAACAAGAAGGTCCTTCATGCAATTAACTTTACTATTCTACTCACTATACTTCGCCTAATTTAAAAGGAATGTGAAGTGACCGGGGAGTTTATAAGGCAACCCCACCTTGACCGGTTTATCATTCATACAAATATGAAAAATAATTTTTATACTATTTTTGCATAATGCATTTTATTTTTTATCCTTATTAGGTAAATTTTGAATAAATGGCTTAACTAATCCTCTAAAACAAGGAAGAAAAGTCCAAGGGTAGAGAGAGAGAGCGAGACAATTTTGGAAATTAGCAAATGTATTAAGGGTATTATTGTAACATTACATAATAAAGATAAAAAAGTGGGATGCATTTGATAAAAAGTAAAGTGTCAAAATCATCCACCCATAAATATTAGTGTTTTTATGGATTTTTTTCCTTATCAGACCATCAATGGCCATCAAAATTTAACAGGGAGAAATTTATCAGTTATATAAACATTAGTCTTTTGTGTGTTTATGCGGTGGTTATATGTTTGAATAGCATTTAAAAATCTAATAATGATAAATTTATACCAAAGTTATTTTTGTATGTTTTGCAGTAGTTGTATGTTTGAATAGTATTTTATGAATTAATTGTAATAAATTTATAAGTGATGTAAATATGTATTCATTACAGTAATGATTAAAATGAGGGAAAAAAATTATCATAACAATTTATATTTCAAATAATTCTGATGATAAATTTATTACAATGATAAATTTCAAATCAAAGTTATGATATTAAATAATCACTCAAATAATAAATTTATCAAAAGGACATTACATTTGAAATATAAGTTAATAACTATCAAATTATATATACTAAACACAAAAAGCTAATGTTTACTTGACTTATAAATTTTTACCTAGGATAAATCTATCTAGTGTAGTTGTGATAAATTTTTTATTTGAATTTTTTGTAGTCAAACATTAATATAAACAATAGTAATATTATATTAAAATATCTCTCTAATGTATGCATTATATGATTTTTTTTATTAAATATTGAAATACACACACACACACATTAGTATATAATTTAAAAATATTGTAGTTAAGAGTTGTATTAAAAAATATTTAATGAATATAATACAAATAACAATATCTAGTTGTTGCGATGTAAGTTAGGTCCTGTTTGGGATAATTTTTTTTGCTAAAAAATATTTGTTTTCTTGGGTGTGTTTCGGTAAGTTTATTTTGATAATTTATTTGAATGTATGAGAGTTTATTTGAGTTGTTTTTTAATCCTATTTTACCTAAAAAAATGAAAGGTGATTTTTTTTTTATCTTTCCCCAACCAAACGCCTTAATGGAGAGAGAAGGGAGAATAGTTGGTGTGTCGTGTGTGTGTGTGTGTGTGTGTGTGTGTGTGTGTGTGTGTGTGTGTAGTAAGAGAAGAGAGAGAAAAAATTTGGTCTGTGTCAGAGGAGAAGAGATGGTGCGTGTGCCTGTGTCCGAGAGGGAGAAAAGAGGTAGAGGGGTCGTTGACACAGCCAGCCAATGCGCGTGGCGGGTAGTCGTAAAAATAAAAAGTTGATTAATTAATTTGTGCATGAGTTCTGATCTGATTTAAATACAATCAATTGGTGTTATTTGTAAGTGATCCAAAATTTTCCCCGATTTGTTACGTATTGGAATGCGTTTTCAAAGCCAATTTTTTTTTTTTTTTTTTCGTTTAAAAGGTTCTGACCGATATTATCATTTCTCCACATTAATCTAATAAGTAGAGTTACCCATCAAATAAAATCACATTAATAGCATGATTTAATATATCAGATCTAAAAAGATATATATAAACAGAATAAATACAATAACAATAAATAACATAATAAAATCTAAACATTAATTAAGACTTATAAAACATCCTTTAGTGAAACTTGAGGGAATTTAAAACGAAATCTTTTTGTTATCAAAAAATATGTACTGACAGAATTCGTTAAATAGAAGACCCATAAAAATGCTACTGATTGGTGAAAATTTGTTCTCTTAGTTTGCCCACCTCGAATCAAAATCGTGGCTCTCAAAGTTTATAACCATCTTAATTAGCTCTTCCATCTAATCAAATGAATAATTTGGTACACGCGCGTGCTGCTTATCTACCCTTGGGTTGTTATAGATACAGATCATTGAGTACTGTGTGCTTGGGAGATAATTTAGGAATCTTCTATATAAAGATAGCAAACACCACATCTATGAGTGTGACTTGATGTGTTAGAGAAAGGGAAGTAGAACTCACTCTCAAAACTCGAGTTACATCTATGAGTGTGACTTGATGAATGAAATGTTTCCTTACAATGTATGATGGCTAAAATTGAGTCTCAAATCTTACTGGGTACTTTGAAATATTTCTCACTCTCACTCGTGGAATAGTCACCGAGAGTTTTACATAGATGATATAAATCATTTATCTTGTAGGTACTGTGTGTAATTAATTTTTTTTTTACAAAAATCAACTTTCATCGATAGTCATAATTACATGATTTTGTCACAATTGTTTTTAAAAATATAAAAATGAACAATTTACTTTCAATATTGTATTTGCATAATTTTGAGAATAATAAATATGATGAAACCTTGCAAGTAGGATTATTAAATTAATATATATTTTTTTACATAGATAATCAATACACCTAACCCCACAAAATAAACGATTTATATAGCTAGTGTGGGACTCGTATTGGTCCCACAGACATAAACTGCATTCTGATCTCGTCCAAGTAGTCATGAAGAGAATCATCATCCCTTTTGGTAAACATAATTAATAATTTAATATGAATGTATTATATTGTACAATCCTGAATAAATAACAAAACTTGACTTAGATAATTCAAAATTGACCTATAATAATGGATTTGCAATTTAGGGCAATTTGATAAACTTCCCTTGAGGATTGGAAATATAAGCACATTTCTTTTTGATGCTTGGATTAAGAAATTGTGGTTATATTAATAGAGAGAAAGGATAGTAATAAGAAAATAGAGGGAATTAATTAAAGTATAAGATCAAAAGAACACATTAATCAACTGTTAACATTTTTTATACCTCGGTATTCGGCTCAAGGATCAACTAATTTGATGAACCAATCTCATCGTTCACTAGGGGCATGATTAAAGTTAGGACGAAACTTCGTATGGACTGATCCAACTCATGATTAGCACTTAGGAGGTTTCGAAGTTGAGACCTTGGAAGAGAGTAGACCACCAAGTCTCAAGCTTAGACTATCGAGCACCTATGGGGGTTTCAATTGTTAACCAAACATTCTATTTTGATCATCTTCCTAAAATAAACTATTTTGAAAAGTATGAATATAGTCATTGCGTTCATCTGTTATTCAATTATCTCTTAGTTTTGAAAAGTATGAATATAGTCATTGCGTTCATCTGTTATTCAATTATCTCTTAGTTTTCAAGAGACGGTGTATAGTCCATTTATATTTCTGTCTGAAGGTGAAAGAGATAATAGAAGGGAAATGGAAGATAGATACCTACGGTGGTCTTGCAGCAGTGATAAGAGCTGGAACAGGTTGGTTGCTCGGCAATGCCCTAGTTACAGCACAAAAATAGTGAGAACGGTTGCCGAAGCTGTTTTTGAAAAATGGCTCTTCGACGGTCAAATTAGATGACCGGAGAAAGTGTACGTAGAGAGAGAAAATGTATGTATGTTCGGATAGCAAATCACGAGTACCTTTTTGAGAAGAACAGTTCTCCTTTTATAGCCTAGCTCGACACGTGCTTTGACACGCTAGCTATCTCATCTCCAGACAGACTACAGCTCGACGTGTACTTATACACATCGACTGCTGTGTTAGTGAGTAGGCGACTGACCCGCTGGTAGCCCGTCATCATATCGTTGACATCTCCGTCTGGGCATGGGGGGCTGTCAGAAAGAACTTTGACGTGCAAGTCTCCTTCTGTCCCATGATATCCCTAGGGATTGCCATTCGATGTTGCCCCTTGTCTGAGCTCTACGCGGTTATTATTCTGAGCTTACTAAACAACGCCATCTCGGAAGTAACGACGGCCTAAGCTTGGACAGAGGGTGTCTTCAATAGCGACTACACTGAGCTCCGGTGCGGAGGCTTGACGTAAATCTCCGCCCTATCAAGGCCAATGTTCAATAATGTCCGCACCGAGCTCCGGCGCAGAGGGTCACCGAGCTTACCCGATAATGATAGCCTGTCGAAAGCCTCTGCCCTAGCAAGGCCAGACTCTGGCGTCAAATGATTTGTCCCTTTACACTGTCATTTAAATTAAAGGTAGGTGGATATAAAAACTATATTGACAAAGAAAAATGACAAAGCGGGACTTTGGTGAAAGCCTAAGGGTGCAAAGTGCCAAAGTGTTTACCATAGAAGGAAAGATATGATATGGTATTGTGATTAGTTGAAGACTTGCTTTAGCATGACTCCACCGAACGGTCATTTGGGGATTGGATAGTTATCACTACACCCATGACCAAAGTACTTTCCAAAAATGTGTAAGAGAGAGGGGGTGAGAGAGATGCTCCATAAAAGAATGAGATTAAATTCCTTATGCGTAGGGGTAAACTTAAAATTTATGAAGACTTGCTTTAGCATGGTTCCACCGAACGGTCATTTGGGGATTGGACAATTATCACTACACCCACGACCAAAGTACTTTCCAAAAATGTGTAAGAGAGAGGAGGTGAGAGAGATGATGCATAAGATAATGAGATTAAATTCCTTATGCGTGGGGGTAAACTTAAAATTTATGTACATTCAATAATCGACATATCATCTATAGTAGGGGTGCACATAGGTCGGGTCTGAGTCAAACCCAGAACCAAACCGACCATCCACGGTTCTAGATTTTTGGAACCAAAATTGAACCGACCATCCGAAAGAACCGAACCGCTCGGGTCCGGTTCAGTTCTTCGATTCTCCGATTTTCGGTTGGGTTGGGTCGATTCAGGGTCGGTTATTAGTTCTGGGTTGATTCTCGGTAGCATAGGTAATAATCTAGTGTGGTGAGTGCACTGTATATCTATAAGATCGGTTCTAGATTTCGGTTCTCGGCTTGGTTCTCTCGGGTAGATTCTCGGTTCTCAATTCTCAAGGCGGTTCAATTCGGTTCTACATAAAATAATTTGTAGACCAAAGAACCGACCCAACCCAGTCGGGTCCAGAATTTTGAGACCCAGAACCGAACCGAAGGTATGGTAGAACCGAACCAACACGACCCAATGAGGTCAGTTCGGTTCGGTTCTCGGGTCCGTCGGGTATTTTGTGCACCCCTAATCTATAGTTTGTTAAATTTTTATTTTCTTAATTAATTAATGATATGTCAATTTATTATTGGATGTACATAATAATATTGTGTCTATCATCCACTTTTATTATTTTTATTTATAATATCATGTGTTGCATCCACAAACATTAGTGCAAGGAGCCTAATAGATAGTCAATTATATTTAAGGGTAGTGGATTATGACGCGAGCATTTTTCTTTTGAATAAATTACACTAGCATCCCTCTATAATACTGAAATTGTACTACCACCTCTCTTTTCTTTAAAGTACACTAATACCCCTTCCTTTACAAAATATAGTAACATTTTAGTCCTTCTGTAAGCCGACCATCTATTCACCAGATAAAAAATTATAATATCAACAAAAAAGGAGATGAAATACCAAATTTATCATTTTGAGCTTTTCTTTAGTAAAATACTTCTAAATAAGTGGGTCTCTTCTAACAGCCACCACAACCTCCTTCACCCACCTCCTTCCACAATCACCACCTCCCTCCTTCATAACCTCAAACCCCTTATGATCACATTTTGATTTATTTTGTTCCTAAAGATTTTATATGGGTATCAGTGGAGGTATTGGTGGATTGATGGTTGGATAGAGAAGGCAATGGATTGGGTTGGGTTGGGTTGGGTTGGGTTGGGTTAGGGGTTGAGGTTAATGGGTTACCCGAGAGAGAGAGGAGGGGAATGGATCTTCCAGAAGAGAGAGAGGAAAGAGATAATGAATGCTGATAGGGATAAAGCTCCTCTTACTTAAAATCAGCGATTCCACAAAAGGAAATGGTCCATTCCGAAATAATCATATCGCCAATAGATCACCCATGATTGTCACTCGGTTGTCAACGCCACCCTACGTCGCCTATGATATCTACTTAGTAGTTCATGTCACCAATTACCCCCACTTGATTGTTCATGCCGCCAATGTCTCTAGGCCGAAGTATTCACGATCTCTTACAATCACGCCCCGATCTCCTCCCACGATTGAGTCCTACAATTGCGCCACTATCTCTTAACTCAGTTGAGAGATCCTCCACCTATAAAAGCCACCCTCCTATCTTCAGAAAATGGTAAGATCAATTGTGCCTTTGTCTAGAGTTTTTCTATATTCAAGGTTCTACCTTCTCCCTTAAGATTTGATCGCCACGCCGTAGGATTTTGAACGGCTTCACCCCGGTTGGTAAAGTTTATTCCCTTGCGCAGTTAACCAAGATCTATTTTGAGCAATTATGATTGTCGGTTGCTCTCCCAAATTTTTACCTCAACAAATGGATTATTAAAGTGACGGTATTTTAGTAATTTTAATATGCTATTAGACAAAGATAAACGAGTTAGCTGATATGGGTGCCAGTGTAATTTCATATAATAGAGGGGGTGATAGTGAGATTTTAGTGTTATAGAGTGCCATTGTAATTTACACTTTTTCTTTTTATTGGAATGTGACATTTCCCGTCAAGTATGGCCCACAAATCAATTCTTGGTGGGAGTACTGGAGTAGGAAACCACAGGGAGGTCCTTCCAACCATTCTTCCACCCAAGTTTTTGTGTAGATGAAGAGTAAGTTGAACACGTGCACATCTAACGACTCAAAATGTCTGATGACGAGAACTAAAACCGCACCATAAGCTCACACACATAACACATATATAATTGCACCCTCATCAAGCCCAAAAATGTATCAAATCGTCATCACTAGTTCTATAATTTCCTAGTTATTACAAGTTCTTCCCTAACCGTCTCACTCATTACTCTCTCTATATATTCCATTTTTGATAATCCAGTCATGAAGGACACCGCCACCGCAAATGCCACACCCGGCACCGTGTGCGTCACTGGAGCTGCCGGGTTCATCGGCTCGTGGCTCGTCATGAGGCTCCTCGAACGGGGCTATATTGTTCGCGCAACCGTTCGTGATCCTGGTATGCGATATACTTTTTTCTTATGTGCCAAAAAAAAGTGCAGAGAAAATAAGATGTGTGATGGTTGAATTTAGGTTTTTCTTTAGATCCGTTAACCAAAAAAATAAAAAATAAAAGGAATTGATATAATGCTAAATAAAATTACTAAAAACAGAAACTTTTAAATAAAAAAAGATAAAATAATAATCCCAAATTAGATAATTTTTTTGGTACTTTCCAAGGTACAAAGTATTTTTGTAATTTTGATGTACGATTGTGTGACGAGTAATTTATTGTGGTGGTGGCATCGCAGGGAATATGAAGAAGGTGAAGCACCTACTGGACTTGCCGAAGGCAGAGACGAACCTGACGCTGTGGAAGGCGGACTTGGCGGAGGATGGAAGCTTTGACGAGGCCATCAAGGGTTGCTCCGGCGTGTTTCATGTGGCCACACCTATGGACTTTGAGTCCAAGGACCCTGAGGTACATACCACCAATAACTAAATTTGTATAACACAAATGGCTTGCACATGCCATTGTACCAATTCATTTGTTGCAAAGTTC
>BRYF01000009.1:9302500-9305000 GCA_030159135.1 Actinidia polygama
GCAAAGGCAAGGTCGTCGGAGTGTTCGGCGTCCAAGATCGAAACCAAAATGGGCTCGGTGTTGGGCACCTTGGGGACAGCGGCGGGAACTACACGCCCCTTCTCCTGTTCAGAATCAACTGATCCACTTCTTCTTCTTCTTCCTTCTTGCTGTCCGAGGAATCCGATGATACAAAACTGGACGAGCTAGAAGTGTTCCCCTCGTTGAGTTTAAGAACTCTGGCAAGCGCAGCCCCTTCGTCGAGCTCGGCACTCAGGTCCTCCGAGCTGAACTCACGTCGTGGAAGAGCTCACCCTTCAATCCGCGGCGGAAGAATTCTGACCCCGGCGAGCTGCTCAGCTCGATGCGGAATGACGTGCTAATACACCGGCTCATAGTCCAACAACTCGGAGACCAACCTTGTAACCGACTTGTTGTTGACAGTCCAGATGGCATTTTTACACTCAGACCGATTCTGGAAGAGCTCGTTGAAATTTGTTACACCAACCAAGGGAAGAATTAGAGTCAGTTCTGAAAATTCACAAGTACACAAAATATAGATGACTTGTAAAGTAATCTTACTGTCCGGAAGGCGGCCATTGTGCCTCGAGAAAGAGAAGAGGCCATCGTCCCCAGCTCGGAATTCCCAGTTCCCCGAAACCCAAACGAACTTGTTCAGAAATAAGTCATTGTCTGGAATATCGGTCACCAACCTTGTTTGGGGATGGCGGGGATTCCTAAGTCGCAGGTAATGATTAACCTTGAGGAATGGAATGTCCCGCTCCTTCTTTGGGCGCACCACGGTGTATACATGTAGTAAGTTCGCGACGCTGAAAGGGAGCTCTTGCTAAAGTATTACTGTGTCCACCGCAAGCACGGTCCAAACGAAGTTCACTTATACCTGCATAAAGGTCAGGCGGTTGCGCGCCATCACCTCCTTCAGTAGTGGGCTTATGGAAAACTAGAGCCTATCCTATTGGATCAGCCAGATCCGGACTAGAATCCGGTCATCGTTCCCCTCACTAGGTTGGCATCCTTATTGGGACCGGATCGTTCTATCTGAACATCATCAGGGATGCCGTGGTTGGTCCTAAACTTGTTCAGAGGTCAGCATCGTTGTGAACCAATACCTGAGCTCGGTTCAACTCCATGTTCTGAAAACAGAAACAATTCGGTTAAGAACGAGCTCAGCCAAGCAATTGTGACAAGCTTTCGGGAGCAGAGTCCTCTATGTGCACCGAGCTCTGCCCCACAAGGATTACTTACTATTTTCTATGGGAAAACTATTAAACCCCCCCTCGAACCTATCTCGGCAACTAAGTGGCTTGGGGGGCAAAACCCTAAACTAATGATTTCGGTCCTACATGGCAGTCCAGACCCGTTTCATCAGGGGAAACGGGTCAAGAACAACCCAGTTCTCAAAACTCAAGAAAGTACAAAATCCCAAACAGACGTCTATAAAGAATCTGAAGAGGCGGGAAGGCACCCAAGCGTGCCCTTGAGACACATCTTTTCGCGAGCAAGCAACCGTCCACGAACCAACGAGAAACGAACATGTGGTAGTCCCCTAACCGCGCGTCCACACCAAACAAGCCATATAGGTAGGTGGGGGACCTCGGCACCCGTGCTTAAACCAAGCTCGTGGACTAATTAGACCCCGACGCGTGGCTTAACAGTACGATGAAATGACAAACTTAAGGAGGAAAACAGCTAGCAGGCATTAGCATGCCCGCCAAGCTCCGATCTCAAAGGATGAACACGTCCAGTTCACATCACCTCAATAAGCATTGACCCAGCTCATGCGAACTAAGGGACAATTGTAAGGGGACAAATTATACAATTACGGATTCTAACCTTGCTAGTGGTCCCCTACGCCAAAGCTCGGTCGAGACACTACCAAACTGAAGGGGACAGTGGGCCCAGGCCTACTATTAGCTGTGTCGATGGGCGTAGATCCAAAAAGGTTTATTCGATTTCATTGTGGCTAGATAGTGGACTGTCCACTGGGCCTGATTAGTAGTAGCCCATGAGGCCAATTTTATTTATTAGTATTTTAGTGGGTCTATTTTATTTGGACCTATTTATTTATTTGGTTATTATTTTAGGGTTAGTTTTTGTTCTATTTAAATGAGGCTTCGTTACAATTGAAAAACAGATTATGATGACAAAAATGAGAAACCCTACTTGTCTTCCCTCTTCTTCTAGATTTTGGTGAAATGCCAAACTTCCCCTTCCCCTTCTCCTTCCCCTTCCCCTTCCCCTTCCCCTTTTACAATTCTTGTTCAATTTATCTATTATTGTGTATTATTGTTGATATTGATTGACAGTAGGACATCAACTTTATTGTTGTAGTGCATCAAATTTAGTATCAGAACCTAACTTCAATCCATCTCCTTCGTTGTCTCACTTATCCAAACATAACCCTAGCCACCACAGCATCTGAGCGATTATCGAGCCATTGAAACACGACTGACCTCCGGCGACCTTCGTCGGGTTCTAATGTGTGTAGCCAACCCTCGTC
>BRYF01000009.1:9365000-9370000 GCA_030159135.1 Actinidia polygama
AAGTACATAAAAACTTCAATGTTTGACCCTTGAAACAAATTAAACCTTCAGGTAGAACTAAACATTGAGTTTTTAATTTTTCAATTCAAAATCTGAAACTTCTAAAATAGCCTCAATCTAAATCATCTGTTGGTCTCTGTTTAGAGTCACTATCAGAGGGGTAAATTACTAAATTTAGGCATCTTATTCTTCTTTCGTTTCTTTTTTCCCTCTTGACAGTCAATGACCACCTCTCTCTCTCTCTCTCTCTCTCTCTCTCTCTCTCTCTCTCTCTCTCTCTCACGTTATCACCTCCTCAAACTCTCTCGGCTCTTTCTGGCCTCCTACATCACTCCTGCACCCCCACCCACCCACCCAACAAAAAAAGACTCATTTCAAATTGTCACCGCCAATTCACCCACCTAAGGTCTAAAACCAGTAATGATTCTCCTTCCCCCCCAAAATGAAACCATGAATCCACTTGCATTGAATGGAAGAAGATGGTGGCAGTGAAGGTGAACCTCATATTGGAAATCAGGAGGGCACCAATAGTGTACGAGGATTGTCTGTAAAAGATGGTCAGCAAGATGCAGCAAAGAATACGTGTATCTAAATATTGTGACAACATTAAAAGCATGCCCTAAATGCAAGTTTAGGGGAAAGAAAGGTCTCAAAAGGGAAGAAGATGATGAAGATCTTACCCAAATTTTAAATTAGACGAGGCAGGAAGAAGATTCATTAAAGGACTTCAAGAAGGAAAGGAGCAGAGTAATACCTGGACAGGACTTTTTGAGTTTACAGTTCCTCAAAGAAAGAAGCTTGGTCTGATAATAATGGAAATATAGGTGTTAAAGAAGACTGCATACAAAACATCTTCTGCTTCATTAAATTCCATTTTAACTCCATACAGATCTGCCTAGAGATTATTGAAAGTATCTCTGTTCTAGCCCCACTATGATTGTTGTATGCAGATGCAACATGCTGATACATTCCATTATCAGTTAAATCTCTCTACTGGGATGCCACCACCAAACAAATGATAAGTCCAGAAAACACCCATTGTTGCATTCATTTAACTTAAACACAACAAATATAAATTCAGCCACTCAAATCACAATTTCTAAGGAATAGCTAGAACCCAACATCAAGTACGAACACAAATACAGGTTGTGGATTTTTGGTATAGAACCCTACACCACGAAGAGAAATAGAGAAAAATACAACTGCCTCCGGTAGTTCCACCATTCGACTGGTAGTTTCTGCCACTAACAAACCCTTCCCAACCACTGCCAACACTTCACTTCCTTCCCCACCACAGCCGCCACCCCTCAGTCCAACCCCCATCCCCCTTCCACGCCACTGCTTACTTTCCCTGTTCTATGCAGCCCCCTCCTCGATCAAGCTCCGTATCATTTTCTCTTTTCCTTTAATTTAAAAAATGAAAAAGGAGAGGTACAAAACTACCCAAGAAATAACAGACAAGATTATTCCTCCTTCGTTGGAATTAGTTGACGAAGGTATCTTTTTATCAGTTCAGATTTTGTTTGAAAAGCTTAAACCATATATGATTTCATTTGTTTTAGGGTTCAAACCCTAGAGCATTTTGTTGAAACTCCCCCAAAACATTTACTCGTATTTTAAATATCAAATCACTTCAATTGGACTTGAAAGATAGAATATGACAGAAAATTTTAAATACATTTCTCAAAATTATCATCAAATCGGTCTTAGATTTTTAGTGAAAGGTGTCATTATTAAGTTTTACTTACCAAATAAATCAGATGATAGCGCAACTTTGCATGCAAAATTAATTAAACAAGAAATGGGTGGAATCAATCTATGCCTGGGGTATCACCTAGGAAGCACGGACACCTCTAAATGCCCAAAGTGTTGGTGTTCGACATGTCTGGGACACCGACACGCTCGAACACGTCCCCGACATGTGTCGGACACGTGAAAGAACTGTCCATTATTTATTGTTTTAATTTTTTGTTTGGACACGCTTAGATACACAATGGACAGCTCGGGACACTCCGAATAAGTACGGAGTCAAAATGTAATTTTTAAATGGGTCAAAGTGAAAACAATAATAAACTATTGGTTAATAGTGTAATTTCGTTCGAAATTGAAATGTTTTAATACCGTAAAAAACCCTAGCTTCTGAAATTGATCTTTGAAGAGAGAGAAATTGTACTCAACGATGTAATCGACTAAACGACCACTCAAAGACTACCTTCCGACCACCTTCGAACTGCAAAAGAGAGGGGGAGAGAGAGAAAGTACCTTCTCTGAGCAATATTGCGACCTTCTCGTCACTTTTGGACTGGTATTCATCTTCTTCCACCTTCCCTTTTCTTCCTCTCAGTCCTTCCTTTCATAATTCTGTTTTGAGTAACAGTAAATATTTGATTTTGCTATTGTTAGATTTTTAGCATGTTCTTCAATAAATTTTGTTTAATATTGACCTATGTATGCTTGATTAATTTAATTTTCAAAACTAAGAGTTGGGATTATTAGGGAAAATGGACTTTAAATTCTGTTGTTTTGTTTTTTTAATATCAGGGAAAATGGATTCTGTTACAATTCAAGATCTTGTGACTTGAGAAAAATGGAGGACAAAGCCAAAGAGAATAAGGCAAAAAATACTCCAAAGAAAGTTATGAGCTCTTTCATATAATCCTCGCGTGTCATCTTGTGACATGGACAGGCCTTGTCTTCATTTGGTCTATGACATGTGGGATACTATGATCGAGAAAGTGAGAACCGTAATATATAGGCGTGAAGGATGGCTTGAGGAGGCATCTACGTTTTATGAAGTGGTGCATCAAATTCTTGTTTATCGTGGGAACAAGAATAATACTCCACTCGATTGCTTAGCCCATTTGCTCAATCCAAGGTGACTTCTCTTCTCTTTTCAAAATAATAACTTAATGTTTTAAGATTTAGTTCTCTTAATTATAAACTAAACTTTAGCGATCAATGACTTCATGAAGACCCTAGTCATGTTCCTCCACATAAAGATGTGGAGGTTGCTCGTGAAAGAATGAAGTGCATGAAAAATTATTTTCCTAGTTTGAAGGAGCGGTCGTCAAAGGCTAACTTGGAATTTTCCTATTTCTCGAGGCGGGAGATTTTAAGGATAGTGACTTTTTTCGTGATCGCTATGAAATGAATCCCACAAGTTGGTGGGTCACATACGGTGCAAGTGCACTTTGCTTCAAACCCTATATTTGAAGTTACTTGTGCAACCATCTTCCTCATCATGCTGTGAAAGAAATTAGAGTACGCTACCTACTCTTTCGTGCATTCGGTGAGAAGGAATGAGATTACTCCTAAACGCCCGAAGATTTGGTGTTCATTCATAGCAATCTCCGCCTTTATTCGTGATCGCTATGAAATGGATCACACAAGTTGGTGGGTCACATACGGTGCAAGTGCACTTTGCTTCAAACCCTATATTTGAAGTTACTTGTGCAACCATCTTCCTCATCATGCTATGAAAGAAATTAGAGTACGTACTCTTTTGTGCATTCGGTGAGAAGGAATAAGATTACTCCTAAACGTCCGAAGATTTGGTGTTCATTCATAGCAATCTCCGCCTTCTATCAAGAAGAAGCCCACAATATATGCAAGGACCAAACAAGATGTGGGATATAGCCGGAGATGCTTTTGATTCATTTGAGGACGTTGGAGAGCTTGAAATTGCACAACTCTCTTGATGAACTTGCATTGGAAGCCATAATCTTATCGGAGGAGGCTGATGGAGGTGATGAAGTAACCAAAGTTGGGTCAAATGATGGTTGAAGTGGTGGTTTTTGTTCTAGTAGATGATCAATCTTTTTTGGATTTGTATTAGGTTTTGTTTTGGTGGAAGGAAAAACATCTTTTGGTGCATGTATTTAATGTTTATTATCATCATATCATGCATGTTTTGAATGATTGACTAATAATAATCATGTACAATCATTTGAATTTATGATGTTAAATTGAAGTATGGTATTATGAATGATGAATTGAAATGCTACTAGTTTTTAGTGTAATATTGTCATTTGTGTTTATTTTTGAGCTAATTTTATGGGAACAATGTTGGCTACGAATTGCTAAAAAATATATATTTATACATATTTATATATATATATTTTATTTAATGTATCCCCGACGTGTTCGTGTCCTAATTTTTAGAAAAATTGTGTACTCACGTGTCCGTATCGTGTCCCGTATCAGTATCCGTGTTTCTTAGGGTATCACATACATTTTTGAAATCAACAAAGCCAGCACAATAAGAAATAAATCTGCAATAACTCCGTAAAACCAATGGCATTGAAGCTTATAGAGCTCACCGAGGATCATTTCCAGATAACGATATGTGCACCCAACCAGTAGGCTTGATGAGCTCCACAGTTTTTACCTCCTATATGCATTTGCAATGGAATAACCAAACTGAACTTCATTAAGGCATAACTCAATACAAAATTAAAATGACAAAGTGTTTATTTGTGCGCTTTGTGAAATCAAACTGGTGCATCTCAAAATCTTACTAGAGCATAACCCAATGTTGAGAAGTAAATTCACCTTCAAGTTATGGAATCCATCATACGCACGAATAGAGATCTTACAGGGCGTGTAGCTCTCGTCAAGCTTGAAATCTACATAGAGAACCACTAACTGAAAACCAAGAAACATCAAAAGCATTATAAATATGAGAAATAAAGGATAGAAAGCATATGAAACAGAAATTGCATATATAAATGCATACTTGAAGCTTCACTTTCTTCTGAAATTGAATGTTTACAAGGTGAGGCTGCGCACCATCTGATCTGAGTTGAAAGAGTACACAGTCAAAGCTTTGCCTATATACATATGCATACACACATATATCTATTATCTACTATTATTAAAAGGAAACACCCCATATATAGTGTAGACACAATTTTGAAGTCTGCTCACACTTTTTATACCTGCCCCGCAAAATCCAATTTGTCAAAATATATATATATATATATGAGTGTATGTATATCTAT
>BRYF01000009.1:9375000-9385000 GCA_030159135.1 Actinidia polygama
TTTTCTCAGCGATTAATCAATATTTTATATTTTTTTGATAAAAAGTCTAAAAATATAAAAAAAAAAAATAATTTAAGAGAACGTCCACTAAAAATAAAAAATATTTTTTTATCTCTAAATTAAATTATTTTTTTTTTATATTTTTAGATTCTTATTGTCAAAAATTTGATTAAACAATAAAAAATATTAAATACAAAAATATTAAAAAATGAGAGTAAAAAAATGTGTATTTTAATTTTTTTTTTTTGTGGGTTTGACAAAAAAATGATCCAATGAATAAAACATATGTCCAACTTTAGAGGTTTTGTCCATTGGGTCCCACACATTTTGAGAAGAAGGAAGTGATAGTTTTAGGAGAAAAAAAATAATCTCAAGTGAAATCTCAGCGTGGGATTCACTCAAATGGATTTCAACCTTAGATAGCAAGAGATAGATTTAGAATTCAAACTAAGTTCTGATTTGTATTATAGATACATATATAAAAACTAAAATACATAGTTAAAAGTTTTTAAAATGAGAAATACACTTGCTTTTATTGGTTCCAGACAATAAGGAAATATTTGATCTCTATTTTTATAATTCAATAAATAATGCAACAGACTCAAAAATGCACCTAAATAATTGGTTTGTGTTAAACAAGACACCTAAATAATTGACACTAAAATGCACCGCACCCTAATGTAAATTAATATTTTATTGAGAATTATAAAAATTATAACATATTTCACAAGAAAACACAAAAGTTACAGAAAACTCTAAACATTTGGTCACACTAATAATATTTTAAAGTATGTGTATTAATATTTTATTGAGGATACAAATCTATACTATGTATTATTATTGTAAGGTGATATTTTTCTCTGGAGAGTTTTGGATGCACCACATCGTCACACAAAATTTCTTTAATTTTTAAATATATATATATATATATATATATATATATATATATATATATATATATATATATAAATATTATTTTTCAACTCATTCAATCACCAAAATAAAAGAAAAAGAAACAATAAATTCTATAAATATAACATAACTTATGGTTTTTTAAAAAGAAACAAACATTTTCATTTGGTAAGTAGGTAGGTATCCACAACTCTTAATTCAGATTTTAAAAAATATTTAAAATCTAGTATATTTATTATATTAGCTACCTCATCATATAATTTTAGGAATTTACATTTTTATATAAAAAAATGTCATGGGAGTCCATTCCATTTTCTCTAATGATCACTCACCAATGCTTTGTTTTAAAGAAAAAATATATGCCCACCCATAATTTGTGGAATTTACCATATTTTCAATAAAAAAATTATAAAGTCTCCTCTAGCTCCCTCCTAATCACTATAAAAACAGTACAAACAAAAATCTATAGTCACTTCCAATGTTAATCTTAACATTAGTTTTCTCAGAGAGATTCTCTGAGAAAACTAATGTTAAGATTCTCCCATAACACTTCCAATGAACCCTCCCCTCGCCGTTGACATGCAAGCTCAAGCACATACGAACTCTATAGTCATCACGGAAATGGTTTACAGAAAATTAACCTTTGTTACATATATAAACAGTAGCGTTACAACATTGTGACTGTAAATGCAAGCAGGAGAATAGAAAGAAAAATCATAGGAATCTACAATGTCAAATTAATTCTCAGAAATACTTTGCTGATTGATGTCCAGAAGTCTCCTTTCTTGGGGTATTTGCAATGCCGAAATTAATTCCGCGAAATGATTACTGATTGATATCCAGAAGTCTACACTCCGTCTTCATGAAACTGTAATCATCCAAGGCAAGTGCCTGCAAAACTTTAATTCTTATGTATTGTAACCAAGGAGGACAGCAAGCTCACAAAGATAAAGTGTTGCAAAAGTTGTCGCAGACGATAGATGTGAAAGAACAAAAATATATAGACACGAGGACGAGGTTAACACTACAACCATCAATTTTATTCTCTCTTCAACGAACCCTTCTTCATGAGAAATAGTCCGCTTCTTTTCTATTTTTCGTTTTTCACTTTTGCTAGGCAAGGAATAATTTTTCTTCAAGAAGAATATACACAAAGTAAGATGAATGCCAGAATGATTGCAAAAAAAAGTTTGTCCTATGCTTTTAGAGCCAAAACCACCAGGAGTTGGCCTGTGATCTAGGCCTGGGACTTGGATGATTGCTCTCTTTCAAGGTCTCAGGTTCAAAATCTCCTAGGTAATACAATTCCTGAGTTGGGTCAGTCCATACGCGGCTTTGTCCCGCTTTAATCGCCCCCCACTAGTGGATAGGGGATTGGTCCCCCATATTAGTCGGTCCTTGGACCGGATAACTATCAAAAAAACAAAGGTTTTAGAGCCAAAATCAGCTCACGGGGACAAGTTCATAACAGCTTTGTTAACCGGCAAATGTGCCTTGTCAGTTTGCTGTGTGAAGGGTCCGAAGCTTTGGGTTAGTAACTTGCATAATTTGCTGATAGCTGATATTGGATTTTATCCTCCTAGATTGTTATTGTTTTGCTTCAGTAGCATTGCTGGACATATAGCCATCATCTGGTATTTTTTGTTAGAGGGGTATGGCCCTCCTTGTTTTATACATTCTGCTTTTGGAAACGTTTCCAATGTGGTGTTTATAGGTTTGTATTAGTTTCCAATTTATGACTTGGCCAATTTTACTTCATCCCCCCCTGTTAGGACCCGTTAGTTCAGTAAACGAAATAGTGAAATACCAATGCCCTCTAACCTGGAAACGGCTGAGATGAAAAAAGGTTTGATTCTTCTTAATGAAACTCTGCATTGCAAAGGGCGTGTAAATCAGTTCCCCAAGTTGAGAGGGATTGAACTTGCTGCAATATGTGAAGGAATGCATAAGATACTACGACAAACATAAACATAAGAGGATGGTGAAACAGAAGAGAGAAAATTACAGGAAAGCAGGATGAGTCGAAAGCTTTTGGGATAGACACTAAAGAGCTTTCAGTTTTCCCGGATGCTTGTTGTGTTGGACTTATCGGCATATCAATCCCACAACAAGCTGCTTCTTGGTGTGAGTGACTGAATTGAACGTACTCCGAATTGGCATTTTCAGAAGGTGCAGCTACTGCTGGAAAACCGGTGATGTGAGCAGGAAACTTCATTGCATAATTTTTTAAGCACAAGTCAGTTACAGAAGAAATCATATGCATACACAAACTTTCCATGTTAAGCAAAAACCCTTATAATTAACCAATCACTCTTAGATTCAGGCAGTTCTGTATGTTTTTGAATTCTGATCTTACCTCTTTCGTGAAGAAGCTGTCCACATCAAAGTCAAGTCTCGGGTTTAAGGCAGCTAGCTTCATCGATAGGAACTGTTTGATGAATTGGCAAAGATAATTCATCAGAATCGAGTAACCGGCATATTAGCAATAAGAAGAGTTATAACTCAGGAAAGAAAATAACACCTCTATTTGTCTTTGCAGTGATTGCACGTAGTTAATGATTTCGTCGAGCATTCCAGCTTTGCCTGTAACTTTGGTGCACCCCGGGACTAAGTCTTGCAGACACTTCATCTTCTTATTGATCTTCTCTCTTCTAGCCTATCAGTTCATTCAACATAGACAAAAAGCACAAAGTCTTAAAGGTTCACAAATACACGATGCTCTTGCAAAAGGAGATTCACATCAATTTCTTACAACTTTGCTATTTCTGGACTCACCCTTTCGGCTAAACTGTGGCTATCAGTGGCCTGGCCACGGCGTACCCGGACGTGAATGTAATCGGGCTTCTGAATGTTAGAATTCTTCGAATTGTCAGTTGAAGTTTCCATATTACTTTTTGTTGTGTCTTCGGATTCTTCCTGCCTTGCTGCTTCTCCAATCTCTTCGGCCTTACAGTCCTCTGCTACAATAACCTGCATCGAACAAGACAATTTGTCATTGCTAGTAACAACATTGAATTGAATTAATGATAAGTTGAATCTGGAATGAATACTAGGGGATAAGAAAAATATATCAAAATTTTATGTACTGTCTAGATTCAAATCCTGACATTAGGGTACAACATGCCCTTAGTTTTTATATTTCTGGATATATGTGTATAATAGTTACGTGCATATTAATCTCATCTAACTAACCCTAAATAAAATTTCTGGAGCCGCAATTGAATCCGCACACTTCCAATACATCTAAGCCATACATGAATTTTTCTGTACACATTTTTTTAAATATATATATGTATGTATATGTATTACAGTATTTGTATGTATATGTATGTATGTATGTATTTGTGTAGAACAAAACAAACAAATTATGACAATTGAAACAAAATTTAGCTGCAAAGTATTTACACACAGACCTCTGCTTTCCTCTTTTTCGAATTACATCCTCCGATTATGGACGCTGTGTTCTCTGTTGCAGCCGAAACTCCAAATCTCTCCTCTGTCAAACAGGTAGAGTTCAACGAAAAAGAGCGATCAATTTTAGGAGAAGTGCAACTCGTCCATTCCAAAGGCACAGTACAATTTGCATCTCCCATTAGTTCAGTTCCGACAAGCCGTAAATCTCCGATTTCAGGTAAAAATCTTCCGAAGTACTGATCGGCATTCACCGACCTGTTTGCGATCTGTTGATACACGGAGTTATCGTTGAACATAGACTGAAATTGAGGCATTGCGAAAAAATCCATTGCCTGATCCTGACTGTGGCGTGCCAAAACTGCTTGCTGTCTCTGGAGCACGCTCAATTCCTTAAAGTTTCCAGCAAATAGAATCTCCGAGCGTAGAATTTGGTGTAAAGCTATTCTCAATGATCGTCGGCGGTGGCTTGATCCGCTCAAAGATAGCAGTTGCCTGATGTTTGACACTGGATTGCTGGTTTTTCACGATATGGTGCCGGTGTGATTTATAGAGAGGGAAGACTGGAGAGAGAGAGAGAGAGAGAGAGAGAGACTACAGAGGAGGCATTCACAATCGGAGGTAGGACCGGAGAAGGTGGAGTGTGGTCCACTGGTTACTACAAATACAACCGTGGGTTGGAAGTAAAATGATAAATTTCACTTCTGGTCCCTTTAGTTTTATTTTGAACAACAAAACCCATAAAGTTTAAATTTAAAATCAATTTCAATACAGTCTTTCTATTCAAATAATTTAAAACAATTTGTGTAAAATTCAAAACGAAACAAAAAATCCCTTGAAATTTATGTAATTATTTTGAATATATTTGGATGGAAGGACCATATTGAAAACAATTTGTGTAAAATTCAAAACGAAACAAAAAATCCCTTGAAATTTATGTAATTATTTTGAATATATTTGGATGGAAGGACCATATTGAAATTGACTGAAAATATAAGGTTTTAGTTGTTTAAATTAGAACGATAGAGACGAAAATAGAATGTTTTCCAAACTATAGTTACCAGAGATGAAATTTACCCAAGTAGGAATAAACCGAACGCTATAGGAAGGGGCTTGAAACCTTCGACCTTGTGGTTAACAGCCACACGCTCTAGCCGACTGAGCTACTCCAGCTTGCTGCTAACGTTCCTATTTTGTGAGTTTATTCAAAAAAAATTGGCATCAACTGCGTTTTCAATGACACTAGTTTATTTTTTGGCAAATGGCACTGACTAGTATTATTTAGAAATTGCTCAATTTCACTTAAACTACGATTTACATCAAATGGAACTACGCAATTTTAGGCTGTCAATGCTAGAATAAAACACATTTTTTTTTTAAAAAAGAAAATAAAAAAAGCACCACATATTACAGATGCACGGCAATTTTTGAAAAATAATTTTGTTCACTCACTTTAAATGTGGTTGAATATTACAAGCGGAAATTGCCGAAAATCACCAAATTTATCCGGGATTGAACTCTTAACTTTTTTGTACTGCTTTTCTTGCGGAATAGTGTATTTTTGATTGGATGGTGTGGTATGGTATGGTATGGAATGGATTTGAAAACATGACCCACACATTTCATGTATAATTTTATTGGGTTTTAAGTAGGCTCTATTTCATTAGAATTCACTTACTTTTAAATTGAATAAGCAAAATTACTGTCCATTACAATTGGAAAATGTGGGAAGAAGTTTTCTTTCTTTACGCAAGCTAGGATGAGGAACTAGAATTGCAATGGCCAGGAATAATCCTATACCAGAAAAAACTAACAATTTGGTTATAGCGATACTAATTTCATGTTCATTTAACTTGTGTTAACAAAATTTAGATTCTATTTTGGTAGTGAATTTTAAATCTATCCATCGATTTTAATTTTCAAAGGATTTCAAATTATGGATTTTAAATCATCCATTTGGGTGCAATTTTTTTTTATTTAAAAAAATTCAATTACTGGGCTTAACTCAACTCTGAAAACTGGCTTACAAAGTGAGAGTTGTCCAATGACTTATAAGAAGGTACAAACATTCGTATCTAGGCGATGTGAGACTTCACTCACGGGTCCCTCACGTGAAGCGTGGAGATGTGAGGTAAGAGCATGAGCTGAGTGGTCCAAGAGGTGTGGGACTTCACTCACGGAGAGAACATGAGCTGGGCGGTTTAAGAGGAGAAAGCCTTTCGGAACCTAGCTCTGATACCATGTTAGAAGAACCCATGGGCCTAACTCAACCCTGAAAACCGGCTTACAAGGTGAGGATTGTCCAATGACTTATAAGAAGGTATAGAAATTTGTATCTAGGCGATGTGGGACTTCACTCACAACATGAATTTTAATTAACGCCTCTTTTATAAATAGAGAGAGGAGAGAGGGACGATGAGGGGAGAGAGTAGAGAGAGAGAGAGAGAGAGAATGGAGGAGAGGAGAGGAGAGGAGAAAGATAAAAAGATGGTAAAGTGTTGGAAGTGAAATTGAGATGGGTTGGGAGATGAGGGGTGGGGATTTATCAAATAATACTTATTTTTAAGTTATTTAAAATTCTTTTATTTTGTTTTTAAAATTCAATGAGTAATTTATTTTAATTTCTAATCTTTTAATCTATTTCTCAATTAAACATACTTTGATGAATTTAGAATAAGGATTTAGAATTCACTAATGAAAATCAACCCTTAATTAATTGCTTATCTTTCTTGTAGTCCATCATGTGCGTCATGCAATCAGCATCTGGATATGCACCCTTAGAAAAAAGACTGGACCATGCCTTGCACATGCAATGTTTTGATTGAGAGAGAGAGAGAGAGAGAGAGAGAGAGGAGAGGAGAGGAGAGGAGAGGAGAGATAGAAGTTAAGCAAAGAGGGTGAACTTGCAACTAGAAGCATTAAAATCTTCAAGAGGATTGAGGAGAAGGAGAAGGATACATGTTGGGTGTTTAGTATAATTGAAATTAGGTTCAAAGTAGAAGTTCAAAATAATTAAAATTGAGGTTATAAATTTTTTTAATATTATTTTTTGCTCACTTTAACACAATATTCACTAAAACCAATACCAAACATTCTCTCTATAAGTTTGAAGGCATATTCACCATTCCCGAAGAGGAATATATGCCTGGATTATGTTGCAAACGAACTGACAGACAGTCTATGCCAAACGAAGGCATTAGCAAAGAAACAAAATCCCTCGAGACCTCATCTCTCATGCCGGTCTCATTTTAAATAAGGACGAAGATTTCCTGCAGGGTAACCAAAAATCCTGCTGATTTATAAATGTGACATATTTTGAGTGGCTACTTGTTAAAAATTAATGAATATAATTTAAGAAATGATTTATTGGATATAATTAATTTCTAACAAGTAATCACTCAAAAGGTGCCACCTCTACCACCCAATAAATCATTCCTTAAATTTTATCCATTAATTTTTAACAAGTGACCACTCAAAATCTGTCACATCTGCAAGGCAGCAGGACTTCATGCTACCCTTACTGCAGGAAGTCTTCATCATTTAAATAATAGAGCTTAAATAATAGAAAACAAAACAAAAAAAATTTTTTAATTAATTTAATTTAAAATGACTAAATAAATAATAAGTGTAATTTAAAAAAATTAACTAGTTTCATAAAACATGAAAATAATAGAGAAATTAACAACATTGCATTAAACTCCCAAACAAACACCCATCCATATATATAACTAGACCCAGACATAAAGTGGGGAAAGATCACAGAATCTTTGATGGAGAGAGAGATGGATACAATATGGAGATATAGGGGTTGGGGGTGGTAATTCACCAAAACTGTATAATAATGAGAGCTTTTGGCATCTTTAGAATAATTAAGGAGTAGCTATTTGGTGATTGGTTATAGGAAAGAATGGGGTTGGGGACTTGTTGGAAGGGTCTCCAATCCCTTCATATGGGGGTGTCCCTTTGTGTTTCGCCATGAAGGCACTTACTTACCTACCAAACCAAGACCATTTTTCACTCCCAACCCCACTCCTTTGGCTAGTGTCCCCCAACAACCTATCCTTTTACCAACCAATAATTGACAATTAACAAACCCCGTTTCTTACAAATCCACATTTCAAAAGAAAAAAGGTTCATCATTGATCAATTATGTTGTGGTAAAACTATGGGCGAGTAACCAACAGTCACGTTGCTCCTCGGCCTCGGCACTGGACCTCGGCTAATACTTGGGCGACCGGTGCAGTAAGGAACAAACGTTACCGGGGGTGAGGCCGCTCAAAACCCCTCCGACGTGCGAATCAGACTAAGGTGATCAGAAGCTAAACAACTAAGCAGAGCTATCAGACTGTGCCAGTTAGAATTGTGTTACGTACCTCATAATATTGGGGGAGCGACCTTTATATAGATGGAGAAAGAAGAGCAGTGTAAGGAAACTGCAACGTGATCTTCGGACGACTAAGTATGGTAATATATCTCGAAGATATAAGAGATTTAATAGGGAGACATGACACCTGGAGAATGTCCCGTGAGTGTAGGTGTTGAGAAGAAATGAATCTCTTTTGAAGGTAATGTCCTTGTGGAGATAGGATTGAAGTTCGTATGGAGATAGAAGACTAGAGACATGTACTTCACCTCGCCCATATGTGGTATAGAAGCTGGCAAACTTAAGTTCAATCTTCCTGGCGATCTGGCGATGAGGTGTCTCCTCGCCTATTGGTGAGATGAATGAAGCCTAGTGGTGAATGGAGCATGGCGAGGTATAATGGAGATTCTCTTGAAGGTAGACGACGAGTGCCCTTGGCGAGGTGTGAATGTTTTATCTCATATCAAATTATATGCTACTTTTTATTTTTGTAAGTACTGGAGATTCTGTTCAATCGCTTTTAGGATATTAAATGCAAGCTTGTGGTATCATCAAGAATTGTACCTTCCATCATATCTAAAGAAGACGCACCATGATACGGGAAAGGTCTAATCTCAACTTGACTTGCGTCGCTCGCATGCAATATCACGAGTTTTGTAGCAGTTAGGGTTAGTCCATCCTCAAACAGCTTGTTGACATACTTGATCCACAAAAGAATACCATGTATATTTTTTGGTAAGATTGTGTTGGTGCAAAATACCCAAAAGTAAATTAAGAGCTATGAATCAAGCCAAACCATGAGACGACGTCAAATTTACGTGGTTCGACACAATATGTCTATGTTCATAGAGATATTATTTATTTTCTTATAATCTATAAAAGATTATACACATGTTATTCTAAATTATACATATACCAACGTAGTGGACAAGGGCGCGGGTATCTCGCAGTACAAATCTCACATGTTTAGGTAAGCCCAAAAATCCACCAAAAAAATTCTACACAAGTAGATAAGCCCAAAACTTCACAAAAAAATACCCTTGCAGTTTGCCTGAAACCTAAAAATCACTCTGTATTACAAATACAAAATATATAATATTGACAGTCATACTTGATCACATTATCACTACTATCCTCTCAACACAATATCTATATCTATATCTATATATATATATAGAGAGAGAGAGAGACGAAGGATACAGACCATTTAAAGAAAACATTAATTCAAAGTGTAGTGGGTTGAGGGAGTGCCCCATGTTATCGCACCATTACTGATGGCACAAACCATAAACTCTTGGTCTCCTCCTTGTAACA
>BRYF01000009.1:9392500-9395000 GCA_030159135.1 Actinidia polygama
CAAATGCTATAATTTGTATTGGTCTAAAAATTTAAACATTAGTTCATCCATTAACATGACACGGTTTCATTTTACTGTTGGCATTGTATGACAACATAGTTTTTTTAATCTCATTAATATCATTTGGGAAAAAGCATATCTTTATAACAAGTGTTTCTTAACTGCAATATGTAGGTGGGTTGAGGGTTTTCTTGACTGACAGGAGTAAGTTGCTTATGACCGTTGGAGGAGCTACAGCATTAGCTGCCAGAGTTTATGCTACCAGGTCTGCGTATTGTCCTCCCCATTGTATTCTGTTCAGTGTTCATTTATGTCAAGAAAAATATAACTTTGTATAGTTTATATGGTCGGGTTAATATATCACATATTCCATATTTTTGTTTTCTATTAACAGTTGTAGCTGAACCCAACTGATTGGGACAAGGACTTGGTTTGGTTTGGTATTATCAATTGTTTGGTTGTTGCCACCCAAGAGGGGTTATGTGTTACTTTAGCATTATTTATTGGTATAGCCAACCAATCTAGGCCTGAAACTCGTCAAGTATGTGATGGGAATAGCCAACCCCCTCCCCCCCAACCAAACATATCCTGAGGCTGCGAAGGAAGGGGATCTTCTCATTCCCAAACTTTATAAATTTAATAAACCAATATATACCTTGATTTTGGTAGAGATGTGCAGAATGGTTTGAAGTTACCATGATTCACTTGAATCGATCTAAATCCCAGTGATGAGAACTCCAGCAAGATTGATCTCATCAATGTACAATTCGACAAGTAACGACACAGCTAAATAAAGAAAGCTATGGGCTCAAATCTTAGTTTTGTCATCTCAAAATGTGTTTTGAATGGACAGACACAACTGACCATGCGCCTGGGGGGTGGGGGTGAAGAGAGAGAGAGACAGGTGTCATGCTTCATTTTCTTTCCCCTTTGGCAATAGCAACAACAATGACTTGTATCATGATAACGTCTTCTCTGCAGGGTTCAAAATATCGGTCGATATGTTACTTATCGGGATTTTGGCCATCTGATATCCAGTTTTTAGTAAATATTGGCCGATAAAGGGCCGTATTGTTGATACTAATATTGTGATTTAAAACTCTGCTTCTCTGTATTTTATATGTCGATGGGCCCTCGGAAAATGACGAGAGAGGTTGAATGAGACAGAGGAATACCTCAAATTTATGCGGTATGTAACAGTTGATGGCACTTTTAGTAAAATAAAAGAAACATGTGTGTTTTTCCTAATTTCCTACTTCCCATGAACCTTTGGGCATTCTTGTTCCTATTTCCGCCTGAACTGTTTGGCGTAGTCTCTACAGATCCAGGGTCATGATGGGTTTACCTTAGAATTTGGGTACACTGCCTCCTATAAATTGGGCTGTACTTCCTTCCCATTTCAATATAGCAAAATTGGGACATAGTAATAGATGAGTGAAGGGAAACTTTTTCAGATTTATTTAAATAATTGGTCATGTTCATTATCCTCGCAATTGAGATTTCACTTTATGCCGTGCAATGACTCATACGAAAGGAAAAGGAAAAGAGAACTAATTTCAGTTTTTCTCGAGGACTGTGAAATTGTTTCATTTATAGCTCATGCACGCAAATAACATAGCTGCATAGGCCGAGGAATTAAGTTTTTTTTAAGGTTATTTTTAATGCCATGTTATTTAGCATCGGGGTAAAACTAACTAATCTGGGTCTGATATTTCTTTATGTGGTTATAGAGAAGGCGCTAGAGTTACTTGGGCTATATCAACCGGATTTTTGGGCAACCCTCCTTCATTCAAGAATCTTCCATTGCAAAATTTCCGTGGTCAAGAATAGTTTCTCGAGGAGCAAACAAGGTTCTTAATTATGGTACGACATCAGGGGCAGTGCCTGCGAAGACTAAAACCAAATTTGGAAATATTGTTCTCCATCCTTCATTGAAAAGAAGAATAGAGAAACTTACTCGAGCTACAGCGAGGCACCCTTTCGTAACATGCTCTTCTCTGGCCCTCCTGGAACTGGTAAAACCATGGTTGCAAAGGAGATTGCTAAAAAATCGGTAAGAAACTTTTCTACAGGATTATGCCTGTTGCTGGTTTACCTGTTCTAACTGACTTGCTATCGAATGTTATTTTTCAGGGTTTAGATATGCGATGATGACAGGAGGTGATGTTGCACTATTAGGTCCACAAGCAATTACCAAAATTCATGAGATATTTGATTGGGCCAGAAAAGCAAAGAAGGATTACTGCTTTTTGTTGATGAGGTTGATGCTTTTCTTTGCGAGTAAGCTACCATCATCCTCACATCTTTTGCTGTTTCAATGATTTTTCTTTAAGCAAGTAGTTAATTCCTAGGGAATAATAACAGTCAAGTTTGCATTGTGATGAATTTCCAGTTGCTTTTAATTTATTGGTAATTTGGTAGTAGATCTGTTGCCTGTCGGATTCCAACTAATCTTCCCAATAGTGAAATAATTGTTTCCTATACCTATGATTGGTTTCAA
>BRYF01000009.1:9402500-9405000 GCA_030159135.1 Actinidia polygama
GGAGCGGCAATGGGGGTAGTTGAGAGATGATGGCGGCAATGGTAGAGTTATATTTGTGCACGTCAATACATATACATATAAATTTACAAATTCAGTCAGAACTAAATAACTATCTTGATATTTAAAAATTTTAGTCTAAATTTTAAAAGCTACTTAAAATATTAAGTGATAAATAATATTGTTATCAAACTAACTTAATTCAGTTCCACTTAATACATTCAGTTTTAAGTGTTGAATTAAGTTATCAAACAACTCATTCGTTTACAAAAAAAATAAATCACAAAGAAAATTCATTAATTGGAATTGAATATTTCACACCTTCCTCCTCCATAAAAAATACAAAATCTCTAATAGGAGCTTTCATTTAAAGCATGCATGAATAAACAAACACTAAAGCCTCCATTTCCTCTTCCAGTCACCTAGCAATATTAATGCTTCTGCAAATTGTGAAAGTAACATGCACAATCTAGGGCATAATGGAAGTTTGGGGGGTAAATTGGTCATTTTGGGGCTTCACCTTCATTCAAGGAAGCAAGGAATCGCTTGAGAAACCTGTTATAGACACAGGGTCGTTCGAGATGAACAAGGTGACCTGCCTTTTTTATCCCTTGAAATGTTGCCTTGTCTCCTAGTTGCCTGTCAAGCAAATGTATATACCATCAAATGTTTATAACAAAAAAAAATGCAGTAACAAACCTATATAATTTGAAAAAAGTTATAAATAATTTTAGCACTTTTGGGGGTTTGCCAGTCGCCCCTCTCAGCCACCCCTTGGGTCCGACACTGGATCCATCCCTAGTCCAGTCTAGTTAGTTTGATTTTTTAAGGGTTCATCTTGATGGTTCGAGTCGTCTATTTAAACTTTATAGATAGATCGTCATCCATGAAATAAATTAAATTGAATCAATAATCGTCACCACGTGTATCAAAAACAATTATGTGGGAGAAAATTTATAATCATTTGACAAAGTAGGTGAGCAATACTTATTTTCTGATTGACTGAAATTTATGGGGTCCACCTAATAGAATGAGTGATATTTAAAGTAATAGACCTTGTAGATTTTAACAGCCAATCAAGAAATGAGTGGTAAACATAAATGCATTCTAAAAAATTCGTTTTTTGTTATTATTCACGGTCTATATGGAAAAGAAGTGAGACTTCACTCCGCTCAATCGATAAAACGTTGCAGTCGGCTAGCAATGTAGACCCACCAAGTAGTGTATTTTGACGATTGGATTCAATTCAATTCTATCTTATTAGGTCTATACGAATTAATTACTTAATTACTAAAAAGATTGGATTGAGTGGGCCGTATAGGATAGACATGTTACGTATGGGTGAATCGATGAATTGACCAACGTACTTACTCTTTCATGTTCTTGGCAAGCTCTAATTTGAAAATCTGATCGTTCTCTCCCCACAGAAGATGTATTCTCTATGTAAAGAAAAGACAAAAATATATCAACCAATAGAACAAATAATACCAATTTTGCATATCATAGAGAGAGAGAGAGAGAGAGTTAAGCAATTATTTATAACATGGAGATATTACCTGTTGAAAATTGGGGATGGTGGCATCTTTGTTGCTGACCACCAAACCCTCTAGTAGCTCACCTCTCTCCTTTCTGTTGTTGAACATCACCTACCATCAACCACTATATGTTAGTCTTAGATCAACTGGCATGGTGGGAATTAGTCTTAGATCAACTGGCATGGTGGGAAGATTAATTAACGGTAATAACAGATAAAGACAAAAATACTAATTTATGCCACACAAATTGAAAAATATACACAGAAATTAAATACCAATTAACATAGGTGCATTTGGATCTAGCACTTGAAAACAAAGAATGAACTCAGGACTTGTAGCTGGACTTATGTTGATTATTTAAAAAAAAACAAAAACAAACTATCAAAACAGAGCTTCTCAATGTTTATATTTTAAGATTTTTTGATTCATATACAAGCAAGAAATAGAAATTGTTACAAATATTCTAGGATTATTTCCAAAATAGGAACGGCAGCAAACACGCCCTCTGTCACGTTCTTTTAATGGACGATTTTTCATAAAAATTATTTTAAGCATATAGTCTTTTTTTTACTCGGACATGTACATAGATCATGTGAGTTTGTTGAATTACGTATTCTATGAAGCGTGAAATCATAGAATGTGATGATCAATCACGTGATTATTTTTAAAGGGCAAATATTTAAGGGTCTTGGCACACTTACTCAACATGTTGACCTACACATTTAATAATATCTTGATTCAAACCCAGGACCTAGTGCATGAGAGTGTTTCTCACCACTTACTCATCAAGGCAAACTCCACTTTCTAAAAAAGCATTAGCAAGTTTTTTATTTTTATGCACTTTTATTAATTATTTGTATCACCATGTGCACATCATGTCACTTGGCTAATTAGGTTAAGAGATTGTAGTGTGAATGCTCAAAGGTCAAGATGGTGGGATCATAGTTCAAACTCGGTCGCAGTTTGCA